>JAASGT010000319.1:0-30209 GCA_023334315.1 Globisporangium alternatum | reverse complement strand
TGCAGCCATGGCGGGTAGCGCTTCATGCCTGATGAACCACTAGCAGCAGTAGTCACTACAGTGCCTTTGCTGCGCTCGGAGGTCGTGTCCATCGCTGCGTGAGAAGATGTCCTCGTGGTTCAGTGGCGTGCCCTTTCGGGTACCGGACTTCTACAATATATGTCGGACTTGTATTATATTGACCTGTTCTCTTGATACCAAAATTCCTGGTATCTCAAGAATCTCGATACCAACGTTTTTGGTACCAAACATTGTAGTATCACAGCCCAGCCAAAAGGAAGATGGATGATATGCGCCGACGCGAGGAAGAGAGCTCGCTGCGCGGCTACGAGCACGAGTTCGAGCGCGCGGCCGAGGAGCTAAAGGCAGCCGCCGCCAGCAAGAACGCGTTCGTGAGCGACGCGCAGAAGATCAAGCTCTACGCGCTCTTCAAACAGGCCACCGAGGGCGACTGCACCAGGTCGCAGCCGAGTACGTCACGACCGCCGATGATTGGATCTTGTTGTAGGGCGTAGAGAGAATACGTTGCGGTGTGTGTCCCTCGCTCTAGGACTAACACGTGTGTTGCTTATGGTGTGTATGTGGTTGCTGTAGGCGCATTCCAGCCAGTGGTACGTGTGTGTTTGTGTGTGTGTGTGCTGTCTTTGGTATGCTTGCTGATGACTTGCATTGAACCGTGGCTTTTGGTAAACAGGAACGCGCGAAATGGTACGCTTGTGCATGGACACAGCTGTCATACACGTGTCATGACAGTACTAACAAGATTGCAAATGCTATCGTGCTGATCGGCTCTTACAGGAACGGATGGCAGAGCCTGCAGGGCATGGCCGCGACGGCCGCCAAGCGCCGCTACGTGCTCCAGGTGATTGAGCTCGTGCCGAGCTTCAAGATGCCGACAGAGGCTCACGAGCCGCAGCCGTCGCTGCAGGAACAGAAGGTTGGCACTGCCAATGCTGCAACTGCTACTAGCGCTGAGCCAGTTGCTCCAGCTCAACCTGTCGCTCATGCTCCACCACCGCAGCAGCAGCAACAACAACAACCAGCAGCCAGCGTCACGAGCCAGCAGCGCCCTCCTCAAGTATCGACGCGTCCTCATCAACAGCAGCAACTGCGTCAGCGCCTGAAACAGCCCGTGGAGGCGAGTTCCTACGGTGCGATCTTCCTGCAGGTGCTGCTCTTCGCTGCGCTCGTCGGCGGTTTTCTGTTCGTCTCGACGCGCGTGGCGCTGCCGCTCTGTCTCGACCTCATCGCGCAGCACCTTGGTGACGAGAGCTCGCGCGCGCTCGTCAAGTCACTCACGCCCGTGTTCTGGTTCGCGCTCGGCTACCTCTTCGTCGCGGCCATTCGCTCCCGAGTACGTCTCTTGTCCTCAAGTGATTACTCCCTGTCAAACGCTGAGCTTGTGATGGTTGATTTTCTGTCTTTGACTGTTTGTATTGGACAGATCTTCTCGTGGCGCCTGCTCTCGGGGGAGTTCGTGTGGCTCAACCTCGCGTCACCTCGCGCTCGTCTTCGCTCAGGCGCCGCCAGTCGCCAGCAGAGACGGAGGAGAAGACGAGCTGGATTACGAGAAAGTGAGCCGCCAAAGTCACCAACGGCATTGTTGCTCGAGAAGCTCGGCATCCAACTGATCGAAGAAACGTCGAGTGATAACAGCAGCCTGATTGTGCCGCGGCTGGAGCTGGTGCTGGCTGAGAATCCAAATGCAGTGCGCTTTGGCGACTCGCTGACGGTTTTCCCATTCCCATTAGAACAGGTGTGTCTACACCAGTGCAAGCCGTGTGGTGTTGCCAAGTACGACACTGCATACAGTTTTACTGACCTGACGTATGTGCTTGTTCAATGCAACAGACGGCGGACGTGTACTACCGCAAGTTCAAGGAGCCGCTCCCGGACCCCGCGAGTCCGCAGCTGCTGGCGATCACCGTGCTGGAGGAGCACGAGTTTCCGGAGTTCGGCGCAGTCTTTCGGCGTCGAAAGATTCAATTCAGGTGAGGACTTTGTGCGAATGAGACCGAGTCCTTTCTGTCTATGTGGCTGGACTACTGATGGACTGACTGAGTTGTGTTGTGTTGTGCTGCATGCCTGCAGAAACAACGCGCCGTACCTGATCAAGCGCCAGTTCGCGTCGGGCGACTTTGTCGAATACGTCGAGGACTCGCTCATGGACACGCGCAACCGCGTAGGTTTTGCATGATATCTGAGCTCATTGGCATTGCGTGCGAATGGATGACTCCATGGCACTCACTGGGATTACTATTGTTGCAGATTTTCTACGTTTACACCAAGAACGAGAGCTTCCAGTCGTTTGGCACGATCGAGGACTACGCCGTGTATCGCGTGTCGGAAGACAACGCGCAGTGGTGAGTTGCACTACAACAGAGGGTTACATTGTGTCGACCTGGTAGAGCGTGAAGCTGACCACGTTGCTGTTGTTGTTTGCCACTTCTCAGGACGGAGCTCTTGCAAGGCGCGCGCCTTCACATCACGAACTCGTCGATCAGCTTCCTGCGCTCCAAGGTACGAGCTAAAGCGCATTGGAGAGAGTGGACGCAAGCCATTCTGAAATGTATCTTCTCATGATCATCACAATGTTGATCTCTTTGATAAACGTTGCAGATCGAGAGCCTCGCGTCCAACAGCTACACGAAGAACATGCCACGAGCGCGCGAGTACCACCAGCGGCGTCTCGTGGAGGAGTTTGGTTTACCCGCCGGATTGCCAGCCACTGACGCAGCAGAAGAAAACACTGAAGAGTAGAGTCCTCTTACGACGTTCTTTTCGCTTGTCGTCACGATTTTTCTAACCAATGTGCTAATTCATCACAGTGCTATAGAGAGAAACGACAATGCGAGGGTGATTTCCACACTTTTAACTCTGTGGTGAGTCGTCTCTCAGACAGCACAGAAACAGTTTCGCATCGTGAACAGGCACTCGCTCACTCGTGAAGCGCGCTCACGCTGTCCGCTCAGTGACTCAAAGCCCTCATAGACAGCAAACAGAAGGTGGCCTCAACCAGAAGTAGGTGGATGCGAACGCCATAGCAGTGTCATTACCATGTCCAAGGTCCTGGAGCAGCTCATCGCGCGCGGGCGGCGCGAGCGGAAGCCCACGGAGCAGCGCGACGTCGCGTTTAGTCTCGCGGAGATCTCAACGAACGCGGATCTGCACGAGAAAATGGTGGCCAAGGGCGTCGTGAAGGCACTGCTCACGCTCGTGGTCAAGTCGAGCGATGCCGACGCGCTGCGGCTCTCGTGTCTCTGCTTTGCCAACATCGCGTCGAGCCCCGGTGCGCGCATCAAGATCGTTGAGGACGGCGCGCTGGCCCCACTCGTCGAGTTCCTAAAGGAGCACGAGAATGATATGATCGCCAAGCAGTACGTGGCCATGACGATCGGGAACCTGGCCGCTGAGCCCGAGAACCATGAGGAGATCGTGAAGCTCGGCACGATCGAGACGCTCGTGAAGCTCCTCGACCCGGAGATGGTGCACTCGGGCGTGTACTGCGCCTTCACGCTCGCGAACCTATCGGTGAACAACGAATATCGCCCGCTGATCGTCGACGAAGGCGCGATCCCGCGGCTCATCGCGCTCGCGTGCTGCAGCGAAGTGAGCGCGCAGCGGCAATCGCTCGCGTGTCTGCGTGGGATCTGCATCAGCCCCGAGAACCGGATCATCGTCGTGAAAGAGGGCGTTTTGGATCCGCTCGTACTCATGGCGCGCTGCGACGAGAGCGATATCCAGCGCGAAGTCGCGGCGGCCTTCTGCACGCTGTCGGGCACGCCCGAGAACAAGGTCGAGATCTCGGACCGCGCGCTGCTCACGATCATCTCCATGTCGCTCTCGGGGGATCCGGCCGTCGAGGAGTACGCGTGCAGCACGATCGCCAACCTCATGGAGCTCCATGAGCTGCACGAGAAGCTGCTTCGAGAGAACGGCTTAGCCTCGATTATGGCTTTGGCAGTGGCGAAGGACCTCAACACCCGAGCCGAGGCCTGTCGCTGCATCGCGAATCTGACTGCGAATGAAGAAGTCCAGCCTGCGCTGATGAAAGAAGGCGTGCTGCAGCCACTCGCGAACGCACTAGTGCTCGAGCACCACGTCTGCCAACGGTACGCGGCGCTGGCGCTGGCGAACCTGTCGACGACCGCCACGTACCAGGTACAAATCGTGAGCCTGGGCACGATCGGCCCGCTCATCAAGCTCGCACAGGCCTTTGACAGAGAACTGGAGGCGAGACGCTACGCGGTGCTCGCGATCGCGAACCTCGCGGCCATGAAAGCGAACCACCCAGCACTCCTGGAGGCCGGCTGTCTGCTGTCACTCTTCTCACTGGCGAGCACTGCTGATGCGCTGAGCCAGTACTACGTCGCGTTCGCGCTGGCGAACTTTGCGTCGAATGTGCAGAACCACGCGCGCATGGTCGAAGAGGGCGGGCTCCAGCCGCTCATCACGCTCGCGTCCTCCGAAGACACGGACGTGCACCACCAAGCCGTCGCGGGGCTGCGTGGCCTCGCTGTGAACGACACGACCAAGGTCAAGATCCTCCAGGAAGGTGGACTCGAGCCACTCACACTGCTACTGCAGTCACCGGACATTGAGATCCTCCGTGAGGTCTGTGCAGCGATCTGCAACCTGTCGATTAGTGAGGAGACCAAGTACGAGATCGCCAAGAGCGGCGCTGTGCCACCACTGATCGCCCACGCGCAGTCGGAGGACATGGAGCTCGCGCGCCAGAGCTGCGCGGCACTGGCCAACCTGGCTGAGGTTGAGGAGAACCAGGAGAAGATCTGCCTGGACGGCGGCGTGCAGCCGCTTATCTCCATGATGCGCTCCCAGTTTGTCGAAGTACAGCGTGAAGCTGGGCGTGCACTCGGGAACCTGTCGGCGTTTCAGCGGAACCACGAGGAGATCGTCGAGCACGGCGGCCACCAGCTGCTCATCTCGTACCTGTTGTCGCCCGACATGGCCTCGCAGCGCGTGGGCTCGCTCGGGATCTGCAACCTATCGACGAACCCGAGTATGCGCGTGCTGCTCATGGAAAGCGGCGCCATGGAGCCGCTCATGTCGCTTGCGCGCTCCGAGGATGTGGAGCTCGAGATCCAGCGATTCTCGATCCTGGCGATTGCGAACCTGGCTTCTTGTGTTGAGAATCACAAGGCCATTGTGGAAGAAGGCTCGCTGCCCTTACTGATCTCGCTCTCGAGCGCCCCGGACGAAGAAGTGCGGCAGTACGCGGCCTTTGCGCTCGTGAAAGTCGCACTGAACGCCGATTTGCGCAAGCGCATCACGGAGGAAGGCGGTCTGGAGCCCGTGCTGTTCCTGGCACGTACGCAGGACGCCGAGATCCACCAGGACGTGCTGCCCGCGATCTGCACGCTCTCGTTCACCGATGCGAACAAGTCGGACATTTGCAAGAGCGGCGGGCTCCCGCCTCTCATGGCCGCACTAGCGAGCCCGGACGTGAGCATCCAGCGCCAGGCGTGCTGCGCGATCGCAAACCTGGCCGAGAACATCGAGAACCAGAGCCACGTCGTGAACAGCGGAGCCATCCCGCCCATGGTCGAGGCGCTCATCCACGGCAACATCATCGTGCAGCGCGAGGCCGCGCGTGGGTTGGGCAACTTGGCCGCAAACTGCGATTTTGCCGACATCATCTTGCGCAAGGGGGCCGTACCACCGTTGATTCAGTTACTGGGCAGCGAAGTGGTCGACTGCCAGCGCATGGGCGCCATGGCACTGACCAACTTGGGCACGAACGTGGACAACCAGCCCAAGATGGTGGCCAGCGGCGTGCTTACACCTATCATCGCGCGCATCGAAGAGGCGCTCGACCCGCGGTCGCTCGCCGATAACGACGTGATCAGGTACTGTCTGCTGGTGCTCGCGAACCTGGCCGTCTCCAATGCGACCCATCAAGAGCTCATTGAGAAAACGCTCCATTTGCTGGCGGGGTACTCCAAGCACCGGGACATCAAGTGCCGCCAGTTTGCAATCTTCGCGCTCGGCAACCTCTGCAGCAACCCGAAGAATATTGAGTCGATCGTGGCAGCCAACTGCTTCAAGCCCATCATCTCGTTCGCGTTCCCCGGAGACCCGAACGTGCAGTTCCAGGCGATCGCAGCGCTCCGGGGGCTCTCCGTGAACCAGGTTGTACGCCAACAGGTCGTTCGCCTGGGCGCACTGGAGCCACTGATCTTGGCAGCCTCGTCTGAGAGCATTGAGGTGCAGCGTGAGGTGGCAGCCACGCTCTGCAACCTGTCGCTCAGTGAGGAAAACAAGATCACGATGACGCGCGGGGGGTGTTTGCCGCCACTGATCGCGCTCGCTGGGAGTAAAGATGCGTACCGCGAGCGCCAGGCTGTCTGCGCACTGTCCAACTTGGCCGAGATGATTGAAGGCCACACGCACAAGAAGATGCTCGAAGAGGGCGTGTTGACGCCGCTGTACTCGCTCGCGATCACCGAGGACATAGAGGTGAAGCGCCAGGTCGCGCGGTGCATCGCGCTCTTTGCGGCCAAGCCCTCGAGCCAAGTGACGCTGTTGAGAAGCAATGCACTGCGGTACATCTCGGCGTTCACGCATGAAGAGGACAAGATCTGCCAGCGGTTCGGGACGCTGGCGATAGGGAACATCGCCGTGGACCCGAAAAACCACAAGGACCTTTTCGACCAGGGTGCCGTGACGGCGCTCATGACGGTCGACAAGTCCACGGACCTGGAGACGCGAAGGTCGCTCGCATTTGCACTCAACAACCTCGCGGCGAGCGAGGTCAACTCCTCAATGATCGCCAAGCTCGGCGTGCTGCGCACGGTCATCGCGCTCATGCACGACGCGGACGAGGATACGCACTTGCAGGCGTGCTTTGCGTTGCGGAGGATGGCGATCGAGGCCAAGAACCGCACGCAGGCTGTCTCCTTCGGCGTTCTCAAGCCGTTGTTCAAACTGGCCGCGTCCGAGAGCGTCGAAGTACAACGAGAGGTTTGTGCGGCGTTGCGCAACTTGTCGCTGAGCGAGGACAACAAGGTCATGATCGTGCTCAACAGTGGACTTGCGCCGCTGATCTCGCTGATGCACTCGGGGGACAACGAGGTCGCGCACCAGGCCTGTGGCGTGCTGGCGAACCTGGCCGAGGTCGTGGAGAACCAGGGCCGCATGGTGAAGGAGGGCGTGTTGCAGCACATCAAGTTCGTGCTGCGCTCCAAGAGCGTCGACGTGCAGCGCGAGGCCTTGCGGGCGATCGCTAACATGTCGGCCGAGTACGCGTACACGTCCGAGATCGTCTCGGGCGGCGGGCTCACGCCGCTGCTCACGGCGCTAAGCTCGCCGGACTACCTGAGCCAGCGGTACGCAGCCATGGGCATTGCGAACTTGTCGACCAACTCGGATAACATCACCAAGATCGTACAAGACGGACTCGTGCCCCTTCTTATCGCCCTGGGCAACAACATGAATGGGGACCTAGATACGCAGCGATATGCGATCTACACGCTCACGAACATGGGCAGCATCCGCCAGACCCAGGCGCAACTGATCGACGCCAGCGTGCTCCCGCTGTTCATCGAGCTCATCAGGCACGCCGACATGACGCTGCGCAACGCCGCGGCCTTTGGCCTGGCCAACTTTGCCGCCTTCCCCGAGAACCACATGGCCATCATGGAGACCGACGACCATTGTCTGGACTCGCTACTGCACATGATCAAGTCCCAGGACCCCAAATGTCAGTACCGCGCCGTAAGCGCACTGCGCGGCCTTTGTATGAACGAAGTGGCACGCAAGGAACTCGTACGCAAAGGTGGGCTCCCGGCACTGTTGAAACTCACAAAGTCGGAGGACATGGACGTCCAGCAGGAGGTGCTCGCGTGTCTCTGTAATCTCTCGCTCAGTGGCTGCATTGGCGCTCACCCGGAGGTGTTCATCGACGCCTGCGACATGGGCTCGCTCGTTTCGTTCCTGTGCTCCGCGGACGCCACCTTTAGGCTCTTTGGCGCCGTGACGCTGGGCAACATCGCCAGTAAGTATGAGCACCAGGACGCGCTCATAGGCGCCGGCGCCGTGTCTCCACTGGTCGAGATCGCTAACAGCGTCGATCTCGAGACCCATCGCTGCATCGCGTTTGCACTCTGTAACCTGGCGGCGAACCCGGACAGGCGGGAAATGGTCGAGCAGCTCGGAGGCATCGTGCCCATCATCCAGCTGGCGTGCTCGGACAACCCGGAGGACCAAAAGACGGCCATCGCGGCGCTCAGAGGCATCTCGAACCGGCCCGAGAGCAGGCTGCGGATCGTGAGTGAAGGTGGGATTGAACCATTGCTGCTAGGCTCGCGCTCGAGTGATGAAGCCCTGAGGCGTGAGGTGGCCATGACTACCTACAACCTCTCGCTGGCCGAGAAGAACAAACTCGAGATCGCCAAGTCTCCCATGATGGGTGCGCTCATCACGCTCATGCTCTCGCAAGACGTTGTGACAGCGAAATTCGCCTGCGCCTGTGTAGCCAACCTGGCCGAGAACTTTGACACCCATCTGCAGATTGAGCATGAGCGAGGCCTGCATTTCTTCCTCGAGTTCCAGAAGCAGGCAGCCCCTGAAGTGGCGCGCGAGGCCGTCAAGTGCGTCACGAATCTCTCGTCTGACTACGGACTCCATGATGCCCTACTAGCTGACTGCTGCCAGGAGCTACTGGTGCACGCGATCCAGCATTCAGACCCGGGTACTAGACTCTTTGGTGCCATTGGTCTCAGCAACTTGGTTGCCAACCCGCAGAACCACTCGCGCGTGCTTCGTGAGAAAGTCGCTGAGCCGCTTATCAAGTTGATAGCGGACGTGGGACATCCAGATCCACGGCGCTTTGCACTGCTTACCATCGGCAGCATATTCGCAAACGCCAAGAACCATGCGATGTTCGTGGACCAGGGTGTGCTCGAGCCACTCGTCGCGGCATTGGCTCCTTTGAACGACATGGAGATGCGGTTCAACGCCGCGTTCGCATTAGGCAAACTCGCGATGAACGACGCGTACCACGAGCTCGTGGGGCTCGCGAGCGATTGCGGCGGACCGCTTATCCGGCTGGCGATCGACGCCGACATGGCCAAGCAGCTCAGCGCCCAGTGCCAGGCAGTCTCGGTGCTACGCCGCCTGACGTGCCTCGACGCGAACCGCATGGACATGATGACGAGACATGGGCCACAGCTCCTGGAGGCTCTCCTGCGCTGCGCCACTCAGCAGGATCTCGAGAGCCAACGCGAGGCTGCGGCGTGCATGTGCAACCTCACGCTCACAGAGGCGAACAAGGCGGCGTTCGCGGCCTCGGGCAAGCTCTTCACGCAGCTACTCACGCTCTGCCTGTCCACTGACATTGAAGTCGCGAGGAACGCGTGCGGGGCCGCGGCCAACATCGCCGAGAACGTGGACACGCACGTGTTCATGGTGGACGTGCATGGCGTCCACGTGGGTGTCAAGACCATGCGCAGCCGCCATTTGCCAGTATACCGCGAGGCCTCGCGCTTCGTCGCGAACTTGCTGAGCACGCCCGAGTTCCACGCGATGCTGCTCCACGAAGAAGGGCTCGCGGCGCTCATGCGCGTGGCCAAGATCGAAGATCATGAGTGCCAGTACAACGCCGCTCTGGCGTTCCACAAGCTCTCGAGCAACGGCCCCACAACCCACGCGCCGATGATCGCCAGCGACACTATGAAGACCCTCCATGCGCTGCTTACAGTGCCAGGACTGGACGTGCAGCACCAGGCAGCGGCAGCGCTCAAGAACATGGCGGCCAATAAGGAGAACAAGGCCAAGCTCATTGACGACGGCACGGTGCTGGCGATGACGTCGCTATTGCGCAGTCCGGACCTGACGCTCAAGTGCATGGGGGCCGCATGCATCCGCCACCTGACGCTCTATGCACCCGTGAAGACGCAGTTCGTCCAGGAAGGCGGGCTGCCGCCACTCTTCAACTGCTGCTTTCTCGATGACGACAATGTACGCGTCCAATGCTCGGGTGTACTGGCGAACCTGAGCGAGAATGTACACAACCAGGTGGAGATCGTCAAACACAAGGGCGGCCTGGACGCCCTTGTAGCGCTCGTAAGGGCCAGCTACCACGCCGAGATCGCACAGAACACGAGCCGCGCGTTCGCGAACCTCTCGTCGAACGCCGAGAACCACACTGGTGTTTTTCAGGTGAACGAGCTGCGTGCCGTGTTCACGCTGGGCATGTCGAAAGAGGAGAATTGTGGACGAGATGCCGCGATGTGCATTGGGAACCTGGCCGTCACGGCCAAGAACCAGTTCCAGATCTCCGAGTACGGCGGCCTTATTCCGCTCACCCAGCTGCTGCAGAGCGAGTTTTCGTCGAACCGCCAGTTTGCCGCTCGCGCCATGTACCGTCTGAGTGCGCACGCGGACAACCAGCACCGGATCGTCGACGCCGGTGCGCTCGTGCCGCTCGTGAAGCTGCTGAGCGAGGCTTCGGACCAGGAGACGCAGCGGTGCGCCGCCATGGCGATCTGTAACTTGTCGACGAACGTCGCGAACGAGCAGAAGATCATGAAGGCCGGCGGTATGAAGCCCCTGGTCGTGCTGCTGCGCTCGACAAGCGTTGAGTGCGCCAAGTACGCGTGCATGGCGCTCTGCAACTTGACAGCGAACCCTGCGAACCAGCTGCACTTGGTCAAGGACGACGGGCTCGACCCGTTGATCGACCTGGCGTCCTCTTCCGATTCCGAATGCTCACGGTACGCGAGCATGACGCTCTCGAATGTCGCGGCGCACCGCCAGAACCGCCTCATTGTCGTCGAGAAGCACGCACTGCGGTCGCTGCGGGCGCTGAGCTTTGCGTCGAACCTCGAGTGTCAACGCAGCGCTGCACTAGCGATCTACAATGTCTCGTGCGCACAGGTGAACCAGCTCAAGATCGTCGAAGCCGGCATCGAGGCTGCGCTCATCAAGCTCGCCGGTTCGAACGACGGCGACTGCAAGCTCTACGCAACAATGACGCTGTGCAACCTGGCAGCCAACGTCGAGACGCGGCAAGCGGCCGCACGCGGCGGCGGGCTTCAGGCGCTCATCCTGTGCTCCAAGGACGTGGACATGAGCGTGCGACGGTACGCGTGCATCGCGCTCTGCAACCTGGCGTGCGACCCACTGCTCCAGGTGCAGGTGCTCGTGCACGGCGGGCTCGCGCCAATCGTCTTGATGACCGACAGGGACGATGACGTCGAGAGCCAGCGGTTTGGGATCATGGCGCTGTCTAACTTAGCAGTGAACGAAGCCAACCACGAACACATGATCAGTCGGGGTGTGCTTAAAGTTGCTCTTCGCCTCGGGCTCTCCAAGGACGAAGACATCCGCCAGTACGCCGCGTTTGCATTGGCCAACTTCTCAGGCAACGCCGAGCATTGTGCTGCCATTGGCGAGGAGGGTGGTATCCTCTCGCTCATCACGCTCGCGCACTCGGAGGACGCGAATTCGCACACTCTGGCCATCTCAGCTCTGCGAAGGCTGTGCCAATTCTCGGTTGCGAACCGCGGCCGCATCGTCCGCGGCGGTGGCCTCGTCCCACTGACAATCGCGGGCCATTCCGAGGAGCTCGAGACCCAGCGTGAGGTGGCCGCGACGTTCTGCAACCTGTCGCTGAGCGATGAGTACAAGGTGGAGATCGTGACCCAGGGTGCGATCCGTCCTCTGGTGAAACTCGCGCAGTCACCGGATCTCGAGGTCGCCCGTCAGGCGTGTGGCGCACTGGCGAACCTCGCTGAGCACATTGATACCCATGAGAAGTTCGTGGAGGAGAAGTGTGGGAGCTTTCTCATTGGCCTCATGAAGCACCGGAGCCTCGAGATCCACCGCGAGGCCTCGCGCACCATGGCGAACCTGCTCTCGAGCTTCAAGCACCACACGGAGATGATCATGGACGGCCTCGCGGGTCTCGTGCACCTCGGGCTCTCGCTCGACGTCGAGTGCCAGTACAACGCCGCACTGGCATTCCGCAAGCTCGCGCCGAACTTTGCCAGTCATCGCGGGATCATCTACGAAGGCGGGCTCAAGACGCTCTTCTTTCTATTGCAGGCGAAAGAGGGCAACACGCGGCGCCAGGCGATTTTAGCTCTGCGGGACATCGCGGCCAACAGCGAGCACAAGCGCAAGTACGTTGAGGAGGGCGGGCTCCAGGCGCTCATTACGTTTCTAAGGGACGCGGACGTGCCACTGCAAGCGCCAACTGTGGCCACGCTGCGCCACTTATCCTTAACGCACGCCGAGATCAAGCAGCAGATCGTGGACGACGGCGCGCTGCGGCCCCTGCTGCGGTGCATGAACAACAACAATGCCAAGAATCTGGACCTCCAGTGCCAGTGCGCTGGGCTCGTGGCGAACCTGTCAGAGCACCTGGCCAACCAAACCAAGATCGCCGACGAAGGGCTCACGGGCGCGATCGTGGCGCTCGCACTCAGTGTCGACAGTGCCGAGATCCACCAAGACGTGAGCAGGGCGCTGGCGAACCTGTGCTCGAACGAAGAGAATCATATCGTCGTGTACAAGCAGGGCGGGCTCAAGTGCCTCGTGCACCTGACGAATGCCAAGGACGACGTCACGCAGCGGTACGCGGCCATGGGGTTGCGCTTTTTGTCCTCGAACCCGCAGATCCGCGTGTTCATTGTGCAAGAAGGTCTGCTAGCGCCCTTCATCAAGCTCGCACAGAGCCCGATTCTGGACTACCAGCGCACGGCGGCCTCGGCCTTCTCGAGCTTCTCGCTCAATGAGGAGAACAAACTGAAACTGGTGCGCGACGGCGGCCTCACGCAGATCCTCAAGTGTTGCTTGTACGATGACCTCGAGGTGAAACGCGACTGCGTTTTCGCGCTCGCGAACATCACGGACTCGCTCGAGTACCAGTTGGACGTCGTGCGCGAAGGCGCGATCTCAGTCATGGTCGAGGTGGGGAGCCACGACGACGCCCGTGTACAGCGTGACTGCGCACGCGTGCTCGCGTCGCTCTCGATCACGAATGCGATCAAACCGGAGCTTATCAAGCAGCACGCGCTCAAGACGCTCTTCCGGCTCACGCGGTCGCTCGACAGCGCCACGCAGCGGTTCGCGACGCTCGCGATCTGCAACCTGGCATCCGGAGACGACAAGATTTACATGGTCGAGCAGGGTGCAGTGCGTCCGCTCACACATTTAATCCGGTTCCCCGACGCCGAGATCCAACGGTACGCCGCGCTGGCACTCGCGGGATTGGCGCTCGGCGGCCATGGGAACAACAAGATCCGCATGATCGAAGAGGGTGCCGTGCACCCGCTCGTGGACTTGCTGCGGTACCCGAGCACCGACGTGCAGCTCTGCGGCTCCCTGGCGCTCAACGCGCTCGTGTTGGGCAAGCTCAACGTGACAAAGGTGTCGATGATGCAGGAAGGAGGTCTCTTGCCGCTGCTGGCGCTGCTCAGCTCTCAGGACCTCGAGTGCGTGCGCTGTGCGCTGTACTGTCTGGGCTCGCTCGCCGAGAGCAAGGACGTGCTGCTCAAGCTCGTGGAGCTCGGCGCGATGCCGCAGGTCGTCGAGCAGTCGTACCGCGCGGACGCCGAGATCAAGCGCAACTGCGGCTACTTCTTCGACCTGCTCGTGGAGCAGCAGACCGACTACCACGACGACTTTGTGCGCGAGGGCGGCATGGATGCGACCATCGCGCTCGCGTGCATTGAGGACATGGAGTGCCAGGAGTACGCCACATTTGCGCTCGCGCATCTGTCGTCCAATCGCGAGTACCAAGTGCCGCTGGTCGAGCACGGCGCGCTGCGACCGCTGATCGCCATGATGTCAGTTCACGCCGAACCGCGCCACTACGCCGGGCTTGCGCTCCTGAAGCTCGCGGACAACTACGAGAACCACCTGCGCATCGCCGAAGAAGGCGGCATCCAGGCGCTGCTGCGCATCGCGAGAGCGCGCTCGACCGACGAAGAGCTCCAGTACAAGGCGTCGCTGAGTCTGGGACAGTTGGCGAGCAACGCGACCAAGTCGCTTCCGAACCAGGGCAAAGTCCTTGGCCCCGCGAGCGACGCCATCGGCGCCGGCGTGAGCAAGATGGCGCAGATCACCGAGAGTATCGCTGCGCGGCGCGCCAAGGAAAAGACGACGCAGTACCTCGACGACAAGATCAGTCGCGAGAAGGGCAAGTGAGAGAAGGAGTAGACTGTGGTGCTGGTATCAGAGTAACCTTCGAATTTGTATGTTTACTAGGCATACATATTGGAGTGGAATACTAGAGTACCCCAATATTGTTCAGGGTAGGTTGTGTTCAAGGTAGACTGATTTTTTCACTCAGTTCGAGGAGGAGACAAAGGTGCAAGTTGCTCATTCTTACACAAGGAAGATTGTCGAGTGCGCTGGCACTTGCCACCTGATTGTGATTGGTGTTGTTTTGATACCGAAATCTTCTAATTGGATGTGACAGTGAATCAGCTACAGGCATTACTGCGCTGATGAAGCGCTGTCCGAGTCGGTGCGAGAGCGTTGACGCCATCGTGGTCATCGCTGTCCTGCGCTTCGTGCGGCTTCTTCAAAAATGTCGTCGTCAAGCGAGCCACAGAATGGCCGCAACGCGCTTGTTGCCCGTTGTTGACTTGGGTCTGTATGGATTTCGTCAAAACAACATAGACAATAATGACGCAATCTGGAAGCATTCGAGAAGTGGACCACATAGTCTTTGAAAGTGTGTGGGACACACAATGCAATCATTTGATGTGGTCCACATTCATGACTGGCCCCATGCGCGTGTCAACTTGCCTTCACTTCGCAGGCACATCCATCATTCGTACTCCAGCTCTTCGTCGGTCAGATCGCAATCTGCACACCTTCGCTTAAGCGCCACCAGTCCCTCCGTCCCTTCCTTCGGCACTACAACCATGAGCCAGCTGCACTCGAGTTTGCACCACCTCGCGCAGCGCGAGTGGAGTGAGCCGCACTTCCACCCGTCGCAGCTCGTCTACCCGCTCTTCGTGACAGCGCGCCATGAGGACCGCGTGATCAAGGGCCTCGAGCCCAACAAGCAGTGGGGCCAGCAAGCCGACGGCTCGTTCTCGACGCTCGTGGCACACCTCAAGCACCTGCAGACACTCGGCCTGCGCTCGATCATGCTCTTCGGCGTCGTCGAGGACAAGGACGCGCACGGCTCGCTCGCCGACGACCCGAACACGCCCGTCATCAAGTGCACGCAGGTCGTGCGCACGCAGCTCCCGGAGCTGCTCGTGTCCTGCGACGTGTGCATGTGCGAGTACACGGACCACGGCCACTGCGGCCTGCTGCGCGCCGTGGACGGTGAGGAGATCATCGAGAACACGTCGACGGTTGACCGCCTCGCGCGCATCGCGCTTGCCTACGCACGCGCCGGCGCGCACATGGTGTGCCCGTCCGACATGATGGACAACCGCATCCAGGGCATTCGCACGGCGCTCAATGCCGAGGGCTTCCAGCACGTGTCCATTATGGCGTACACGTCGAAGAAGGCGTCGTGCATGTATGCGCCGTTCCGCGACGCCGTCGAGTCGACCTTCAAGGGCGACCGAAAGCGCTACCAGCACCCTGTTGGCAGCACGTCGCACGCCGCGCTCGCCTTTGAGCGCGACGTGCGCGAGGGCGCGGACGTCGTGATCGTCAAGCCGTCGCTCTTCTACGCGGACATCGTTGCGAGCTTCGCGGCTAAGAAGTCCGTGCCCGTGGCGTGCTACATCGTCTCGGGCGAGTACAAGATGCTCATGGACTACGGCAACTCGACCAACTCGCTCGAGGACGTCGTGCGCGAGGCCCACCTGAGTCTGCTGCGCGCCGGCTCGAGCGTGCTCATCACGTACTTCACGCCGTTCATCCTCGAGCGTTGGACCAAGTGGTAGAGCGTGAGTGAGAGTGCTACGTAGCATCGAGCTAGTATCACACATCAATCAATCATTCCTTAAGCCACGCTCACGCACCTTCGCTCATGAGTCCAAGTGTTGCCATTCTAATACTCCCATCCGGTTTTGCAGCGTTTCCCATTTTCCCATTTTCAGCGAATCATATAACTCTATTCAGTCATAAATACGATTATAAACCAATCATGTGCTGTAACGTGAATGTGTGGGCCAGACCTTGCTCCGTGCAAATTCTTGTGCTGTCAGGCAACGAGCACTTTCGGTCGCCAATGCCCATTTTCCCATTCGACACACGCAAAGCAGAATGGAGCTGGCGATCGTAGCGAAGGGAGAGGAGATCCGCGAGCTCAAGGCCGCCAAGGGCGACGTTGAGCAGATCAAGCAGCTCGTGGCGGAGCTGCTGGCGCTCAAGACGCAGTTCAAGGCCGAGACCGGCAGCGAGTACGTGGCCCCCAAGGCCGAGAAGCAGTCCAAGAAGGAGGCCGCGCCTGCTGCCACAGACGCCGGTGCTGGTGCTGAAGGCAAGAGCAAGAGCCAGCTCAAGAAGGAGAAGAAGCTCGCCGACGCTGCCGCGAAGAAGCAGCAGGGCGCTGGCAAGAAGAAGGCGAGTGAGCAGCCGAAGAAGCCGTCCGAGAGTGCCAAGCCGACTGATGGTGCGCCCGTGCCGTCGGACGCCGAGCTGTTGCTGCGCCAGATCGAGTTCAACCACAAGGTCGCGGGCAGCAGCGGCGGGCAGGTCGTGACGCCGTGGGAGGTCGAGGCCGAGGACGGCGTGGACTACGACAAGCTCATTGACTCGTTCGGGTGCTCGAAGATCGACCAGGCGCTGATCGACCGCATCGAGAAGCTCACGGGCCACAAGGCCCACCGATACCTTCGCCGCGGGTACTTTTTCTCGCACCGCGACCTTAACGTGCTGCTGGACGCGTACGAGAAGGGCGAGAAGTTCTATCTGTACACGGGCCGCGGGCCGTCCTCGGGTTCGCTGCACATGGGTCACCTGATCCCGTTCACGTTCACGGTGTGGCTGCAGAAGGTCTTCGACGTGCCGCTCGTGATCCAGCTCACGGACGACGAGAAGTTCCTGTTCAAGGACCAGACGCTCGAGCAGAGCCGCACGATGATGATAGAGAACGCCAAGGACATCATCGCGTGCGGCTTTGACGTCAAGAAGACGTTCATCTTCGCCGACACGGAGTACATCCAGCACATGTACCCGCAAATCCTCAAGGTGCAAAAGTGTGTGACGTACAACCAGGTGCGCGGCATCTTCGGCTTCACGGGCTCGGACAACATCGGCAAGTCCGCGTTTCCGGCCGTGCAGGCCGTGCCATCCTTCTCCGAGACATTCCCGGTGGCGCTCGCCGGCCGCAAGGGCCTCCGCTGCCTCATCCCGCAGGCCATCGACCAGGACCCGTACTTCCGCATGACGCGCGACGTGGCGCCACGCATCGGGTACCTCAAGCCGGCGCTCATCCACTCCAAGTTCTTCCCAGCGCTGCAGGGCAGCATGACTAAGATGAGCGCCAGCAAGGCGAGCACGACCATTTACATCTCGGACTCGCCCGAGGAGATCGCGAACAAGATCAAGAAGTACGCGTTCAGCGGCGGCGGTGAAACCAAGGCCGACCACGAGAAGTACGGCGCCAACCTGGACGTGGACATCCCGTACCAGTACCTCTCGTTCATGCTCGAGGATGACGAGAAGCTCGCGCACATTGCGCGCGAGTACGGCAGCGGCCGCATGATGTCGGGCGAGGTCAAGCAAGTGTTGATCGACGAGATGTCAGCCTTCGCGATCGAGATGCAGAAGCGCCGCGCCGCCGTCACGGACGCGGAGGTGCAGGAGTTTATGCGTGTGCGTGAATTGGAGTTCTAATTTCATTTCTATGAATCGATCCGATTCGGCTATGAGGTGGGCTGTGTGATGGATGGACGATGGCCACCAGCGAATGAAATTGGTTAGTCAGGCAAAATGATGGAATGTCAGTTCAGGCGTCTTGTATTCACTCACTCAACGCGTATGTCAGCTGCTTGCAGAGTTCCTTTTGTCATGTGTTGTGCTTCTTCGTCGTGCGTCTTGACTACTTGCGTTGGTCGGAAGAGCTTGCCACTATCACACTTCACAGGATGTTCATTGTTTGCAAGGGACGTCGATTTTCGAGAGAAAGAAGCTCTGGTGTCTTGAGGACGAAATCTTGCATCAACTCCGTCGAAATCTTCAGAACGATCTAACATGACATCGCCACACAGAAAATCTTCCACAAGATGATTTTCGTCAACAGTATTGGCGTGACGTCCTTGATTGCACAACCTGTTCAAGTTCAGAAATATTAAACTTTGAGATCGAAGAGATAATTGCAGGCAAAGCAAATCAAGAAAATGAGGACTCACTTTCGTTCGTGTGCTCGTTCTCTTGATCTCTTGGATTCAGGCCAAAGCTTTAGCATTCTTCTTCGTTGGCTTCTCGACGGACTCTGCAAGCGCCACACCAGCGAGTAGCTGCTGGTACAAAGCCAGCCAAGCTTGGACAACTTCGTTCATGCGAAACGCGTTTCCAATCTTTCGACCTGGTTTGATTGGGTCGGCAATGTACGGAGATATCGGCAACTCAGGCTCCAGTGTAGCTTTGTCTGACGGCAGTAAGAAGTATTCGCTTCACACATACAAAGGTGGTTGAGAACATCAAGCATTTCACAAAATGATCGTAAACCAAAGTGCAGCGCGCGTACCCTCCGTTCTCGATCGACACGCCGAACTGTCTGTAGTCGAACGTGATGTACGTCTCCAGGAAGAGAAGCAGCAAACTGCCAATTGTGGTCCTCCAAACCACCTTGCCGGCTCTCGAGAAGGTGTACACCCACTTGCTGTTGCGCAGCTCATAGTCGTCATCTTGCGGCTCTTGTGGCGGAGAAGGCTCAGAAATACTGCGTCGTCGTCGCCTTTCAGGACTCCTGCGTTCTCCACCGCTGTTGAACGACTTGTGATGTTCATCACCACAAGCCTGGTAGACAGACAATGGCAAAGTAAAGTTGTCAGTAATAAGGATTTCCTATCCTAGTCCACTCGTATACCTTCACCCACCTGGAGGAATCGTATCACAAGGATCGCAAGAGCGTACGATGACAGTCCACCGGTAAACGCGCAGTTCAGTCCTATGAGACAAATAGAAAAATGTGAGCACTATTCCACTGCAAGAATCACAGATGACCACAGCACACACACCAAGAGCACGTACCAAGGTTCTGGAGGTGAGCCTTGAGCACAAGAACCAACGAGCGAAGCGCCGGCATCTCAGCTTGAGCGGAGTAAATGAGATCGCGAGCACCCAAACCGGAGTGACCGGGCGAATGTCCGCACGTCAGATCCAGCATGATGTCCTGCATTCCAGCATCAGCGCAGCAGACGATCTTCAGAACTGGGATCTTTGCGCTGCTGAGAAGATCGACTCGCTTTGCCCAAGACTTTATCTGAACCACTTCGGCGAGCTTCTGCAGAATCGACGACGGGTTCTTCTCGGCCAGCTTTCTTGAGACCAACACGCAGTCAATATCGCTCCTCGGAAGTGACAGTCGGGTGTAATTCGAGCCGTACACATCAATTAGCGCATCGGGCCAGAGACTTTGCACTGCGTCTTGAAGTTGACGGACTGCATGTTGTTGAGATTGCTCCAGCTTCGCCGACTCTGAATCCAGATGCTCCACAAACGCGTCCACTTGAGTGCTCAGCATCTGATTCATACTGCTGTTTCATACCAACACATAACAAGTCATTAAGGCTACTCGACCGGGGAGTAGCACTTGGCAACGGATAGTGACGGACACACCTGAAATACGTGGCTGGTTGACTTGGATAGATCGGGTATGCGCCTGGCGCGACGTAAGGAAGTTCCACCACTTGCACTTCACCAGCTTGATAGTAGATCTGCTGTTGGTAACCGGCGGCAAACTCATGCGAAGTTCTTCCTGGCAAGTAACCTTGAGCACCTCCTCCGTAGAAGACGCTGTTGGCTGAGTTCTGCTGCGTTTTCTTCACACTCGCGGTTCCAGAATCGACCGACTTGTGCCTGATGGGATGGACACGTGCGTTCTCGCTCCACTTGCGAGGCTGATACACGCTAGTCGCCTTGCGGATCTCCTCAGACTCGGGCTCCTCTTTCTGCGACCTGTTCTTGATTGGTGGCACCCAGTGATCGCTCGGAGAGCATGCGGGATTTTGCTTCAAAACTGCGTCTTTGAAGAAGAGCTTGTTCTTCTTCGGGGATGACGCGGGAGGGCTGCTCGAGCACTGGTTGCTGATGTCTCTATGGGAATATGTAGGTTGTTTATCTTGACGTGGAGTTGGTAAGGCTGGAAAGCAATGCTCTTGCCCTTTGGGCAACCTGGAAACAAGACAAGATGAAGCAAAGTTAGTCCACTTGCTCAAAAGCCAAAAGAAGAAAGCCTCAACCGGAACTTACGGCGCTGGAGATGTTGGTGGTGGTGGCGACTGTATCCAAACTGGCAGCGGATAGTTCCCGGCGACAGTACGCACGGCCGCAGTACGATCACTCGGATAGTGAGGTCTACAAATCACCAAATCAATCGATTAGCACCATTGCGACGTCATCCAAGATCCTAAAAACATCACTAGGGCAAAGTACCAAATAAGACGCATAGCGTACCTGGAGTTCGGAGCCACTGGAGGTCGAACCAACTCATGCGAGAACCTACATCTCGCACCGTAGCCGCAGCTCCCTCTCGTGGAAAACTGGATGCACGGCGATCTGCTTCGTCCGCCAGGCGACGCTGGGATCGGCGGTGGGTTAGTCGGGTCGCTGTTGCCATACGCGCTGCCATTATAGTAGCTGAACTGCTTGGCGTGCTGTTGCTTGCGCCGCGTGTCTTGCGCCTTGCTGTTGCTGTAGTACGAGCTCTTGTGGAAATGGTTCCCGTACAGGTGGTGAGGCGCAGGATACGGTGGCTGCTGCTGACCGCCAGCAGCCGTGGGTGCACAATGGGGACCTAGTGTGTGGTGGAAGAAAGGATACGGCGCCGGGGTCATCATTACCCGATCAAACGAACCGAGCGGTGCACAGGAACTCGCGATCGCAACTTCACCTCGATTCATCGCGCAGGAGGGTCGCTGGCTTTGTTGTTCTTGGGCCGTCGAGCGCTTGTGAGATTGCGTGGTCTTGGCTTGCGAGTGCTGCTCTTCTTCTTGATCCGAACAAGAATTCGAGAGTGAGCTTTGTGAGCTTTGACTACGCGCGTGCGGAAGAGTCCGTTCTTTCTGGTTGGGAGCCCGTTTACGTTTGATCTCGGCCACTAGCTTGGCTTGCGTTTAGACTGCCAAATCTCCTCCCAGAGATTGCAGGCACACTTTCTATAAGAAAGGCCACCGCAGACGCAGAACTACTTGCCTGTGATCGCTGAGGCAGCACCCACACACACGCGGTCGGAACAGCAGCAACTGGAGCACTTGAGCTTGTGGAGGTGAAGGAGGCGGCACTTGGCTCTCGCTCTTCCAGCTGGCGCTTGTTCAGTGTACGCGCTTTTCGCGAGTTGCCGCTCGAGCGCTTCACTTGCTTTCGCTTCGCTCGTGTTGTTCGCCCTCTGCGATCCGTGGCGGTGGCGGCAGTCGTCGTCGTCGTCGGACGGGTGGATTTCCTTCTAGATCTGAGCCTGGTGCTTGCGTATAAGCAGCACGCAGCAATCGAGCGATTAAGCAGCGGCAGCGAATCTCCTTCCGCTGGGCGAAATAGAATTGCAGATCCGTCAGTCGACCGACAACCTGTGGCGATGAAGTCAGCTTGCGCGCGCGCGTCTCTTCAGGGCGACGCCGGAACCAACAGACTCAGACGAAAGGTCGCCTGCTATTGGCCACGAGTCAGCAGCACAGGGAAACGAATGCAGGTGGCCCACTCACTCACAAAGTGTGTGCAGCCAGCACGTGAAGCGAGCGATACGATACGCGCGGATGTAGGCGCTTCTTACTACAACCGCCACGACGGAGCACGATGTTGCCGCTTCGCGGAGTTGAAGTGTGTACAGTAGGATGCATAATATAAGCCCCAGTTGCAGAGCAACTGCCATTAAGGTTTGGCTTTTATCGAACAGCACACGAAAAGCCGCGTCGCTGTATCAAACCCAACTTCCGCTGACTGTCTGTCCACCCGAGTGCCTCTTCCATCCATCCGTGGCTCTTGCGCCACACTGGAGCGTCCCGGCTTCACAGCCAACCAATCAACCTCGCACTCTGAATCAACACAACAGCACACAAACGATCGACTTCACTACGCGTTTACTACATGTTGCCTGCGCGGTACTCCTCCAGCGTCTCCATCGTGCCGGTCTCCAAAAACTCGTCGATCTTGGTCGCCGACGACTTGCCGATGCCCTTGAGCTTCATCGCCTGCTTACCCGTCGTGATCTTCTCTTCGCTGTCGCGCACGGCCTTAGCCACTTTCGACCAGGTACCGCCTTTGAACTTCTCGCCGCGCTTGAACTCGAAGCCCGAGAGCTCGGCGAACGCGTCTGCGAGCTCCTGGTTCGCGCTGTTCGTCGCCATCGGCTTGGTACGTGCTTTCTTCGTCTTGGGCTCGTCGTCGTCGCTGATTACGATCGTTTTTTTCTTGGTCGCTGCGGGCTTTTTTACGACCTTCTTCTTGTCGTCACCATCGACGTCCGCGTCGTCTTCAGCGTCAACGTCAACAACCTCCTTTGCGCTCTTCTTTGTCGGCTTCTTCGCGTCGCCAGCTTTGCGCTTTTTGGACGGCGCAGCACCTTCTTTAATGCCGAACTTGGTGATCATTTCCTGTTCATGACGATAGCAAGTAGTCAAATGCAAGTGAAGAAATCATGAGTCTTGCAGCTACGAGTGATGTTGAGCAATGCAACATAGCAGCGAAGCCACGTACAGTCAAAGCCTTTTGCAGCTGGAATTCGCCCTGCAAAACAAACAACACGTACACACAGCGTGCATTTCAGCGCGTCAGCATCCGGATACACACTGGATAAGCCATTTATCAAACGGACTTACGTTCTCTCGCGTCGCGTTGAGCATCGTACCGGCTTCGACCATGGCATTGATCGGGTTCTACACAAATCAGGCGTCGAAAGTACAACAGCAACAACGAGTTAGTATGAATTCTACACGGCGTGCGGACATACATCTCCAATAAGCAGCGAGCGATGCATTCGTGCGACGTTCGCCTTCCTTACCGTTGGCACTTTCACGCCTTCAGTCTCGCAGAGCGCGAGGAGCTCCTTGGCAGCCTTCTTGCTCGCCTCTCGACTCATCTCGTTGCTTTGTATGTCTACACGCTAGCTGCTGCTGCTCTTCTCGTGCTCTAGGATGCGATGCACACTGCACGCGCGTCGCTCCTCTTCCTGTTCAGCCAGTCAGTCGCTCGGATAAGCTTTTGGTCGTGGCGGTTGCCATTTCTTTTGGCGCCAACGCAATCTTACCAAAACGCATGCTTTCACTACAAATGCAATTCAATAGGTTTATTGAAAAGTGACGCGACTCGCATACAGCTGCGTGAGTCACGTGAATAGAAATGGATACAAAACGCACCCCAAGTACTTCCATGCATCCAAGTACCACATGCGCGAGCGCGAGCAAATGGTACTTTGATGTCACCAGTCATGGCGTCTTCCGCTTCCGTCAGTCTTCACGCGGAAGACAGAACACTGGCATCCAGATCACTGAAAGCGAAAGCGCGTTTCACTTGTGTAACCAGCGGCCGCTCACACGGATTTCTAGTTGCAATCGCTCGATTCGAAACGCCTAAGAAGAGCCAGCCATATTTGCTGCTAATGTTTAAGTCGTCATTTCGAATGGAGGGGATCCTCCGGCTTTGCAAGTCTTTGAATGGGGAGAGCGTGTGTGCGTGTGTGCTTGATATCGAGAAGCATGTCCGTGTACAGCGTAGCAGCTTTATGTCCACAGGTCCATGCGCAAAGGCTTTGCAACTGAGCCAAATGAACGCAGCAGTTGCGCTATTGTTCTTTTCCGAAGGTATGAAAATGCGCAGCAGCTCTCAGCTTTTTTCCGCGAAACGTCCACCACTCTTTCGCAGAACTCAGGTCGCGAGGTTTAACCTCATCTAAAATTGCAACATTTCATAAAACCTCATAAAACCTCATTTGTACCACATTTTTCCTTCTCGCGAGCTCGCGCATACAAACTTCCCATCAAACGCGACTCCCGAGCAACACGCCACACAACCGGCTGGCCTCGCTCGCTTCTTCCTGCGCGGTTCTTCTCGGCCAGAAGCGAAAAAGCGCAGAAACCGCACAGGCGCAACGAACGAGCGCCGCACTCCCGCGAAAAGCAACCGACTAAGATCGTCCGTTGTGTCGCCGTACGACCGCGCACCACCGTCTCTGTGTGCCTCTCTTGATTGATTGCCTCCCTCGAGCGAGCGATTACCATCTGAGCAACAGCAGTGACCTCGTGTTGAAGAGCCCGCGCGTCGACTTCCAGCAACACGCGCGCACCCACCGTCCCACGCAACGCCCACACACGCCAACCGATGCTCATGACCGAGTCGTACGCGTCCAGCAACGCGATGGTGACCAGCAACAGCAATGCCGCGGCCAACGCCTCCGCGAGCGCCATGCTCGATAGCGACGACACGTTCTCAGAGAGGGTGCGTGGACTGATTGACTGCAACACGGCACGTGTGGATATGGATGTATGTCTGACTGACATGGGCGTGTTTGCTATCAACAGCTGAGGTTGAAGATTCAGCCGCAGCCGCCAAAGTTCCCGTTCCGCGACCACCCGTTCGACATCACCGTCTTCCTCGTGGACCCGACGGACCACCTCAAGTCGGGGTACGTAATGTTCCTCTTCAACCAAGCGCATTGACTATGCGGTTATGAACAGTACATGAATGCTAACATTGCGCTATGTGCTCTTTATAGAATCATCGTGCCGCTCAATGTGGAGCTCTACGGCGCCGACAAGATGGCGCCCATAGAGCGCCAGATCATGCACATTGACCCATCGACCAAGCCCGTGATGGACGGCAACGGCATCTGCAAGCTGCGCATCCGCATCAGCCAGTGCTCCATGGCGCTCAACAACCGCAAGTTCGTGATCCACATCTCGGCGGCGCTCAAGCAAGACTACACGGTCATCCCTGCCGTGACGTCGGAGATGACGGTCATCCAGCACCGCCTCGTGATCCAGGAGAACCTGCCGGACCTCTGGTACAAGGATGAAGGCGGGCGCGACAAGTGCATGACGCTGCCGATCCACCTCGTGAACGAGAAGAACGAGCGCGTGAGCAACCGCCCCGTGCCCCTGCGTGTGACGCTGCTGTACGAAAACGAGCACCCGGTACTCAAGCAGGACATTCTGAAGATGTCACCCGACTGCCAGCGCACGATCGACGCGTCTGGGAAGGCGCTGCTGAAGCTGCGCATCGAAGACGTCTCGAAGAACCACCAGGGCCAGGCGTTCCGCTTGAAAGTGGAGGCTGACACTACGCAGTCACCCATGAACTTTGACGTGGCGTTTGACTTGAGCTCCACGATCTCGGTGCGCTCCAAGCGCAACAAGCGCCGACCGATGAAGAACCCATCGAGCATCACGCACCATATCATCACTGGCCCGTCGAACCCGGCGTCGACGACCTCGTCCCCGTCTTCGAACGCGGAGAACGAAATGCCACTGGCCCCGTTTGGCGGCGGGTACACCACCGACGATCGCCGTAAGAAGATGCGCACTGACGTTGCGTCGCCGACGACCCCGATGGGGGACTCGAACAGCCTGTCAACGCCGCAGAACCCGGTGGTGAGCGCAATGGAGGGCGTGCTCCGTTGGACCGGCACGGTGGTGAGTGGACTGCACCAGCTCGAATGGCAGACGATCGGGTACGAGAGCAAGACCGACGGTACGGCTGATCCAGAGCGACCGATCTACCGATGCCCGGCTTGCTGGCGCTACAAGGACGTGATGACGTACGAGACTGCGCAGCACGACACCAAGTGCCTGATTGCGAACCTGTTGCTTCATTACGCCACCGAGACCACGGGTCACTTGGACTACGTCTTGAAATCGGTCGAGCGGTTCCCAGCAATGATGGCTGCGCACCAGAAGTCGCAGAAGATGATGAATTCCATGCAGCAACAACAGCATCAGCTGCAGCAGGGCTCGCCTGCGGGTGGTCATAACTCTGGCCCAACGCTCGTAAGTCCGCAGCACCACATGCAACTCGGCGATGACTCGGGCCTGTCGTCGCAGATGATCCCAGCGGGCGTGATCATGACGTCCAACATGGGCACGGCGACGTCGAACCAGTTCTCCATGTCGTCCGCAACCCAGCAGCAGCAGCAACAGTCGGCCATGCCGAGCGCGCCGCCATCGCTCACGCGAGGCCTGACTGACGTAATGAGCGTCATGGATGGTCCACCAGGTCTGTTTCGCAACAACTCAGGTGGGCTGACGGAGTTTATGCGCTCACTCGACGACCAGGAGACTGGCGACTCGGTTTTCTACCAGAACCTGGGCCAGAGCAGCAGCAACCAGGTCGCCGACGCGATCGAGATGCAAGTGTACTACGTGCTCGCACGCATGATCACGCTCGACTCGAGCAACGCGATCGGGTTCCCGGCGTTCGACATGTCGAGGAACTTGCTAGGCTTCTACCAGGAAGGCCGCGAGGCCGCGACGACCGAGGTTGTCTTTGTGCCAGTGAGCGACATTCCCGCGATCTCGCAGCTCGAGATCGTGCAGACCCAGCGACTGCTGACCACTGAGATCAAGGAGAACAGTGTCGCGGTGCACACACTCGTGCGGTGCAACAACGACCTCGTGAAACTCAAGGAAGACGTGATCCTCTTCCACTGGAACGCCAAGGACCGCGCCGCACCGACGTGGTGATCGATTTGCATTGACGCCATCACGTCAGAGCTGTGAAGATAATGCGAGTGTCGAGAGATGACTATTTATTAACGCCGAGCTTGGACTGAAGATGTCCTGTGGCAGTGGATGCCTTGGACCGAAGAGCCCGCCGCCTGAAGATGGACGATGAAAAAGAGTCGTCTTCGCATGTGGATGTATATAGCATTGAGAGAGAGGGCGAGAACGAGAGCCAACTTATGAAGCGTATCCGCACGTGCTGGAGCCAACCGACCTACTCTCAAGAAGTGACGCCAACGAGAATTGTAAGTGAAACCCAAATGCAGCAACAATCTAATAAATACACACTCACTGTTCATTGCAAACCCAGTAGCTTAAGAGATTTTCTTACTCCCAGCTCAGGCACACTCTTGACCACCACCAGCTCACAGAGAAGACTCGTCGCCAAACTCGACCATGGGCCGCTGAAAGCCCAGCACCACAGGTTTACTCTTGGTCGCGAGCGAGCGCATAAGTTCGTGGAACGCGCGCTGGTTCGCCACCTCGACGCGCTTGCCATTGACGCTCGCGAGTCTGTCGCCGACGCGGACGAGTCGCGTTCGCTTGGCGTGGCCGAGTCGCCCGACGCACTTGACAAACACGACGATCGCGTTCTCGCAGTCGCTGTCTTCGTACGAGGAGAACGTGAGGCCAAGGTGACCCGTGCTCCAGAGCAAGTTGTAGCTCGTGGCGAACGAGCGAGCGCTGCTGCTGGCGCCAGTAGCTCCACCACTCTCGCGGTCATCGGCGCCGTCATTGCTGTCACTGTCGTCGAATTCAAAGTCGCGCTTTTCGGAATCCGTGCACGAGGACGACGCCGAGGACTCCGAGGACAACGAAGCCGTTCGTCTGTGCTCAAGGCAATTGGCGTTGCTGTTATGGCTTCGGAAGCGCAGCAACGCGGGTTTCGAGGCTGACTCGAGCAGCAATCGCACATCTCTTTGTCCAAGACCCTCTGTGCGCAAGTTGTTCACCGCGACGAGCGCGTCGCCCACTGCATCTTCCTGGAAGCGGAGCGGGCAACTTGGCTGGATCTTGACAACCATTGGCGGCTGAGCTGTCGAGTCACAGCCAGAGGCGGTGCTGTCGCGCAAATGACCGCGACTCTGGGTTCCGAGCACGAGCCCGAGCTTCTCGCCCGCGTGCCACAGCAGTTCGTACTCATCATCACGGAGCTCCTCGTCGCCGCGCGAGTGTGGCAGCGATGTCGTTTGCCGCAAGCAGACGCTTTCTGCCTGACCCGAGTCGCCACTTTGTGAGCTGGAGCTCTGGTGCGAAGACGAGTTGACGGAGAACGTGAACGACTCATTGTCACCAAAGCCGTGCTTTGGAGGCGTCCGAAACAGCAGCATCACAGGCTTCTCTATGCTCGAGAGCCCCTCGCAGAGCGTGAGGAAGTTCTGTCCCTCGGTCTTGACGCCGTTTACAGAGTCGAGCAGATAGCCGTGCTGCAGATGCTCGATGCCCACGGACGAGCCCTTCCCCGTCAGTCGGTTCACGAGCGGCAGCCCCGAAATATCGTCTTCAAATAGTGTCAGGCCAAGTGGTCCTTCGCGCCAGATGATCAGTATGACTTCGCCAATGCGCGCCCTGATCACTTCGCTACCTCCAACGCCGCCAGTCGCAGCATCAAAATCGGCGAAAGCCAAGTCGATGTCTTCAGAAGCACTCATGCGGCCCAGCTCGACCATGGAGCGCACGCGCGAGCGCTTCGAGATGAAATCACGCGCAGCAGTAGGAGTAGGAGCGCTCAATGACGATCGAACCTGACTGCAACGACCACGACGACTATTAATATGTTGCTGGTGCTGCTGAGAAGAACTCGCTCGTGCCACGAGGTCCGTGGAGCGCAATACACTCAATCCCAGTTCACTTGAGAGCCGTTGGAACGTGAGTTTCACCGGCTTGGGCGAAGCTGCAATAACTGCCATCGCGTCTTCCAGACCGAGCGCAATTGCGTCCACGTGGTTCACTGCGACGAGCACGTCACCAAGACGAATGGCAGGGATGTTGGCATTGCGATGACCTTGAGACGCAGAGTTTGGGATGCGCGTCACGACTGGCACCGCTTCTTTACCGTCGCCCATGAACTGCACTCCAAGCCTCTGGTTTCCAAGCGTGACCTGGAAGCGCTGCGGAAAGTCGAACGTCGTGCTACCATTTGTGAACGCGGAGAAACGAAGCACCAGTGGAGCCTCTGATGTCTCCACTAGCGACATGGCTTCCTCCGGTCCCATGCCATGAACGCTGGTGCCCGACACCGACTCCAGAATGTCGCCAGGTCGAATTCCGGTGCTCCAGGCACTGAGGTTTGCGACGGCTTTGATTGCAAGCTGGCCAGTCTTCTCTCCCTCTGCGATCCGCTTCAACGTGAACCCTGGACTTCCTCCGGTCCACACGTAAAACTTGAGGCGGTTGAAGTGCTCGTTCTGAGAGCTCCAGGCCTTCGAGGCATTCAGGCGAGCTTGGTTGGACTGGTGATTCCTGGTCTTATCCGATCGCTGTGACGTCGAGCCAGCACTTGAGCGATGCGCTCTCTTCCCGTTCCGACCAAAGAGAGAGCGCCGCATGTCCTTAAAGAACGTTTTGAACGCGCCGCCGTGCTGACGCCGATCTACTTGGCTCGCCATCCCTTCTGTCGCTGCAAATGGTTTCTGTTGTGGGTTGGCAGTGCGTTGCGGAGAAACGAGTGGGAGACTTGCGCGGCCCTGATCTAAGGCACGCCTGTCAAAAGCGACCAAATGTGATCGACTTTCTCTCGCACACTGGTCAAAGTCGTCGATGGAGAATTCCGTCTCGCGCGTGATGCTGCTTGGACAGATACTGTATCGATCGCTGTCGTCTTCGCTGTCCGTGTCAACATCTACGACATACTGGTCGTCAGGCGCACTGCGGTTGATGGACCTGAGGTACTTGGCTCGAAGGACTCGCCCATCAATCTGGTTCTCGCTGTCGAAGTCGTGGTCGCGCTGGTTTTGATTGTCCACGTCGACATCAAAGGCAACCATAGAGCCCAGACTCGCTCTCAGTCTAGTCTTCTTCATCTTAAACAAGTTCACCAGTGAGCGTCGTCGCGAATAAAGTCCATTAACCCTCGCTTCATTCTGAGCAAGCTATTTCGCTCTAGCGTGCGGAGGGTTTGAGTGAAAATAAGTCGATCCGATCTCCGCAACAAGATACTCGCCTCAGATTGTCATCTTACCATGAGCTACTACAGTCCTAACACGACAAGCGACCTTCTGTTTTTTGTTTCGGGTCGATACACTAAGTAAACCTAGCGCACCTGACGACCTCGGAGTAGGCATCTCCAGGCACCCGAGCTCGAAGAGCCCAGGTGAGTAAGTGTTCGTTCTTGAGGAAGATGTTGCGCGCGGCATTCACGTCTCGGTCCATCGTCAGATTGCAGTTCGGGCATTG
>JAASGT010000318.1:0-30316 GCA_023334315.1 Globisporangium alternatum | reverse complement strand
GGTGGAGAGAGACGGGTAAAAGTGTTCGATGGTCGCTTGGATGTTGCTGGTGGACTCGAGCATGGCAAGCACGGCCAGCTTCTTGTCCACTGTCTCTGCATGGAGCTTGTACTGCTGATTGTGCCTCCCGCTGCCGCCAAGACGCGGCCTTCCTTTAGGCGCTCACTTCTCCTCCATCGACCAGCTTTTGAATTGAAAGACTGGTGCGTGGTAGGTCAGTAGTTTACGGCGTCTTTTTGTAATTTACCAAGTGTACATTTCAACATAGGATTCAGCGCAACCTCATCAAACGCACGTGATTGGCCAATTTTAGGATGTACATCTTAAGATAGTGTGCATCTCTACTAAGAAAATACGGTATTTACACTGACTGATTTTGGTGGGATTGTAACATAATTTGTGACCAGCCACGCAATTTTCCATCAATCACTCACTTGAGCATCATCATGATAAAGACAGGCGATGCTGGCGCTGCGTCGCTGCGCTTGAAACGGCGCCGCACCAACGCAGACGACGATGCACTGTACGCGTCGATCCTCAAACGCGCGCAGGTCGCTGAGCTTCAACCAGTGTGCAGCGCGCTGCTGAACGAGCAGCTCACGAAGGCGCGTGATGCAGTGCAGAGCGTCGCGGCGGCGATGCAGCGGCTCTACGAGGTGAAAGCTGCCGTGGAGAAGCTTAAGAGTGCGCAGCCACACGACGCCAGTGGTGGCGGATCACTGGAGCTTGTAAAGCTGCTGAACAGCACAGAATCGCTGCAAAAACAACTCTCGCAGCAGCTCAGGAAGCTCACGGTGCCTGAAGCGGTTCGAAATTTGGTTGTATCGTATTGGTGTGGTACTGGATTGGAACATGCTGTGACTGAAAACTGCTGCTATTGACTATTGCAGGGCGTTGTGTCTACTGATTCACCTATGAAGCAGCACACTGCTGTAATGAAAGCCGAGTTCGTCATGATCAAGCAAGAGCGATTCAGTAACAACACTGCGACTGGCACCAGTCGTCTGCCGTATGGAGACTCGACATCGATCATCGATCTCATGTCGAGCGACGACGAAGACGAACAAGACAACGACGACGATGACCATGATGATAATCATAGAGACGCCAGTATCAAGCACGAGCTCCAGCAGAAGCACGACCTCAACGGCAATACTTCACAGAACACCAACAGTGAGCCAAAGAAAGAGAAGCGAGCCCCCATGCTCGTGCTCCCCGAGCTCGTGGTCAAGTGCGCAGAGTTCGCAAACGGCTGTCCTCGCACCAGCGTAATCATCACGAACGTCGTCCGAATGCTGCGCTACCTGGAGAGAATTGACGCGAAGCTGTTCACGGAACACGAAAACTCGAGCGCCATCCTACGGGCGCTGAAAAAATGCCTCGATGCCACGGTCGAGCGGGTCCTAAACGAGCCGAGTAGCACGCCCAAGGAAATTGGGAACGACCTGACCCAGCTGATGACGGAGATGTGGCTCGTTGCGCAGCAGTGTCCGCATGTTGAGGCTGCGTTGAGCAGGTGAGGCTGGAATACGCTGGTCTAGGCTTTCATGTGACTTGAGGTGCTTAACAATAGTTGTGTGTGTTGCTATAGGCGATGCGAGCGAATCCAGGGCATCACTACAGTGGGAAATGCTTCTATCATGGTCGTCCCGATTGAAGAAACGCGTGAGCAGTGGACGGACCTGGCCAAGAAGTGCCGTTCCATGGCGAGAGACAAACTCTCCCCATCCGCATTAACGAAGCCCGCAGATCGCGCAACGTGGGAATCAGTACGCAAACTGATCCAGGGATTGCTGAAAAAGATCATCGACAACGCGCTCGCTGCGACTGTTTTCCTCAAACCCAAGCACCTCAAGCGCCTCGAGAGCGGATTGGAGATCTTTGTGCAGTGGGCGGTCGACAACCCAGCGCCTCGGGAGCGACGAGATACGCGGAGCGACTTTGTGCGGCAGCTCAAGTTCGCCCAAGTGCGATGCGACGCTGTCCGGCCGTACCTGACCAAGTGAGTCCTTTAATGTCTGGCTGTTCACGCTTTACAGCCAGCTAACCCAACCATATCGTGCTTTGTTACTGAACTCGTAGACATGAGGCCACGCTGAAGAAGGTGATGATCGAAGAGACGAGAACCGGCGAGTGCGACCTCGAAATGCTTCGGGCGAGCATTCAGCGCACAGCCGAGGACCTTCGAAGCCACGGTGGCGTCCCGAACAAGCGCTTTCACACGATCATGCGGCTCGTGAAGTTTGCTGCCGTGCGCAACCAGAGCCCCGAGTGGGACCCAAAGACTGTGCCGGAGCTGAAGGAGTGCGTCGCGATCTTGAAAAAGAGCGCGCGCGTGGTCAAGAACCCGCACTTTCGAGACATTGTGCTCGAGGAGCTGCATCTCTGCGAGCAGGCGCTGACAGAGTAGCCCAGCGACTTTGTCGAACAGACGGTAGATAATAGGAAACTAATAGATAGATCGGTTTTGTTTGATTCTTGCATGCTCAGTTGGAAAGAAGTGTAAATTTACTCTGTTCGATGCCTGTGAGACCTCCGGACCTCAAGCAACCATTTCGAAAAATCTAGTTGACGGCCTCAGCCAACTTATCACCGCAGAGCTTCAGATTAGCCTCGTGCTTGGACCTCACGTTTCCATAATCAAGTAGCGACTCTCTGTTTCGCAGCAACTCGACTAGCTTGGGCATTCAAGGGACAGTCCGTAGGTTCCAGTCGCTGCTCTGGTAGTCGATGAACGTGAGAGTGCGCTTCATGTGGGATCCACAACAACATATCTGCACGGTTTACATTATCTAAGACGGGCCGGCTCAGCTGATAGAGCGACCCAACCAGACGTGATTGCAGCACGAGTGTTCGGCGATTGAGCGCTGTTCTGCCAGCACCATCAGACTCTAGAATGTAGCTCTTGAGAATGGCTGTCAGAGCAAGCTGCGACCTACAACGACACAAGTCACAGCGCTACATGTTAGATATTGAAACTGCAGTTGCAAGAGCCACCCAAACCAATCAGCTTACTGGTGTAGGAAAGCTGGTTCAGCTTCCGGAACGCTTGCATCGCACGCTCTGTTTCCCCCTGAAACATCTGCTCCACAAATTCGTAGACTTGCGGATCAGATACAGTTTCAACATAAGCTTCCATGCTGGTCTTGATGCAGCGCAGATCGTCTCTCATGAGTTGGCGCTCGGCAGCCCTGGCATTCTTCTCGACGTCATCAAAGACTACTTTGATCGCCTTCACGAGCGTGAGGACCCCGTTTTTCCATCGTGGCCACTGACTTGACGGCACTGCCTTGCAATCCACAAAGTTGCCCTTGATCGCACCACTTGCGCTGTGCCATCCCGATGTTGGTGATCATGAACTTCTCGGCTTTCTTGATCAAGGTCAGCAGGTGCGTCGACCTGAATTACGCCGATACACAATCTAACAAGTCTATCAATCGTACAATACGAAAGCATGTTGGACCTGGAAAACATCGACCTTGTTGCTGGTGTACTCATTGTGAGGAAGCGCAGGTCGTTGTTCACGATTGAAAGCTTCCCGCCGAGGTACTGAAGGCGCGCGTTGTTTTTGATGATGCTGGCGATCGCAAAGAGCGAGACTTCCGCGCTCTCCAGGTCTTCGAAGTTCTCGTCGACACTCTGGTAGTCAATTGCATGTCTTCAACATAGCGAGGCATGCTTGAGAGCATTGGTACGAGCGTGTTGAGATTAAAGAATCGCTTCTTCTGTCATGCGCTTCCGGTTTTCGAACCTCAAACGCGCATTCTTCCGCGAACTGAGCCAAAGTGACGAGTTCAGACTCCGAACTTGGCCGATCCTTCATCTGTTCTAATCGTCGATTCGTACCAGTGGTGTCTGGATCGTAGGCTGTTGTTTCAGACGACACTGATGACTGATCGGCGCTGGTATCGCTGTTGTCGCTCGTGTCAGGGTCGCTCGCATCTGATGCCTAGACCACTTCTTGGGGCGGCTCTGAGCTGACACTCTTGCGCTGGTTGCGTTATTTTCGTTTTCGCTTGACTCAGAGTCCGGCTCGCTCAAGCTTGAAAACGCGACAGCTTCTATGACTCGCCTCTTTTGCGGTGGGGCCACTGATGTCGGATCTGGAACGGATCACGCAGTGCGCTTACGAGCCAGTTGCTCCTCACCTGTAAAATAGGCGCCACAGTGCTTAATGCCGCTCTTGGCTACTGGTAGAACTGGCAGCCTCGAAACAGCAAGCTCCATTCGCTGTCACTAATCTTCCAACTGTTCAATGAAATCGCGCGCTAATTGCGAGCCTAATTGCGAGCCTAATTGCGAGCCAGTGACAGCCCCACTCTGAGCCTGTGTGAGTCTGTTCACTGCATGCTGCACTTCATGGAGCCGATGGAACGCTGCTGCTGCATCACCGACATTCTCAGAGACGGCCTGAAGCTGTTTGTAGAGCACAGAAGCGCTCTGCGGGCGCTACTCGTGCGCATCAATGCGTTGTAGAATCGATTCGTGCACGCCCCGCATGGTGCGCCACCAAACATCGGTTTGAAGATCGAGAAATCGACCAGAAGACACGATGGACTCGAAAATGAGCTGATGCTTTTCAAATGTAATTTTACACTCGCACTCCGATCATTTACTGCTCTTTTCGATTTACTCTGTGAGAATCCCCTGGGACCTACATCAGCACCATCCAACAATTTAACCAACACGTGAGTTTTCAATTGCGAACCAGGTTCAGCCATATCATAGAGAGAGCGCATCAACCTACCGTCGCAGCTGGACACTGATGCGCTCAAATTGTAGCGTCGCACGTATCATCGCTGCCAGGAACTTGCTCCGGAGTTTCGCGGTTTCCACATCGCACTTTGGATTCGCAGTAATCTGCTCCACAACAATCTCCACCGCTTTCTTCAGATCGACGAGCTCATTTTCGCCCAGAAAGCGATTCGCGGCTCGAAAATCCGCATTAATACGCACAAACAACGTGATGAGGTTCTTGAGAGCGACCTCTAGGAGTTGGCTCCCTTTTGCAGACCCTTTCACTGCTATGGCGTGCCGCGCGTCGCGACGAGCATCTGCCGCTGCAACTTTCCAGTCGTTTTCGACTTTTGCCAAGGTGAGGATCGTGTATTTGCTTTTATGCCGGATTGTCGCGATGAGACGTCCGTTCCTAGACAGTAGAACACATCAAGAGAACCACAAGCAACCGTAAGCCATCACACAGGGGTGGTGCTGGAAGGCCATCCAAGTACTAGTAGTACCCTATAAAGACATCGCGGGCGCTACTAAAGTGACTCAGGAGGTACGAGACCTCGACATTGAGCGACGAGAGGTAGATGCAGATTTGGTCGTAGGTTCCTGCCTCCAGAATCACCGTGATTGACTTGTGAACGCAGTTTTGCAACGAGTCGAGGTCCGAGTGCACACTCACGTCGCTCCAGTACTTTGTAGATCCGATGTCGACCACGAAGTGCAGAGTCCTCACGAGCTCCGCCGCCAGCTGCGGAAGTCGTTCTCTTCGCTCCAGGAGCGTTCGCATCACCCTCGCCTCAGCTATCAGGCGCGTGCAGCGCCGCCTGTGCTCGTACAGGACCTTACCATCGTCGCGAACGTTGGTTGGTTTATATACCGTGTACTTTTCCACTTGAACTACGGATTCAGCGGGTTTGCTGGCCTTCGTAGCCGCCATTGCTCTTGGTCGTACCTTGTCGTTCGCAACTGGAGTTTCAGGCTTGCTGGAGTCGGACGACAGCAATGCTCTCGGCTTTGGCTTGTCGGCCGCAACTGGAATCGCAGGCTTTGTGGGCTCAGTAGACGCCACTGCTCTCGAAATTGGCTTATCAGTCGTCCCTGTAGTCGACGAAGATGATAATGATGATGAAGAGCGAGGAGCGAGGAGGCATTGTCAACATTGCCGACCTCGGAGTCGACACGCAGAGATTCAGAGTAACAGCGCTCTGGGGCTGAAGCCGAGGCTCTGGTGTCTCGATCTCATATACAGGCTTCTTAACAATGTGGTGCGGTTTCGCTGCGTCATTGGAGACGCACTCGACTTTAATGAGCGGTGACGGAGATCGCGCTCGCTTCCGCGTCGTCTGCTGTTGCTGTTGTATAGGTGCTTTAGTTGGATCATTGCTGCTCAACACCAAAAATGCATTGGTGAGCTCACTGTACTGCTATGGCTGAAATGCCCAATTCCATACGCACACTGTACTTACATTGGAATCGATCTGCTGGCCGACTGTTGCTGCTGTTGATGTACATGTGCATTAGACGAGTAGCCCATGCTCTCCTTGATCACGTCCACCAGCTGCTGCTGGATGTCAAGGACGCCGCCGACCAACGGCATCACATTCGCCGTTCTCTCCAGCGCTAAGTGTGACTGCGGGTGGTTGAGCTTCACGACGGACTCATGGATGTCGGTCAGCTTCGCATGCGCGTTCTACAGCCGCTCATTTAACAGCGGCGCGTAGTACTGTTGCAGTTCGTGGGCACTGAGCCGCGCGACGATTGCTCTCTCGCATCGTGCCGAATACTTCGCCGCCCGCAAAGCCGTCTCGTACGGGGATGAATCGCTGCTGGTGTCGCTTATGGTCTTGCGTTCTCTGTGGTTTAGCTTTGGAGCTGCCGAAGTGCTATGTTCCCTCTCCGACGCAACTTGACTTTCACCTTGTCCAATCTCTAATTTTAGCTTCACATCATCGCAATATAAAAATGGATTAACTGATTTTAGCCGATGAGCTCATAATCTTTAAAGGTTGCTCAGGTAACTATTTTGCAACAAATTATGAGTTTGGTAACGGATTAGTAACGTTTAATTCCTCAGGTAACCAATTAGTAACTTTCCTCCTTTATCAGTAACGTATTAGTAATTACCTCGGTCAAAACTACCAGAAATAGTAATTGGACCACTAATTTTATCCTCTTTTGTCAAAAGCCGTTCCGCCAACTACTTTGGCAATTGCGACGTGCGTGCTGACAGCAAAGATGGACGTGATCCTTGCGCGGCTCGACCCGCGGCAGCTGCGCGTGTACTGCAGCGATGCGCTGCAGCAGGAGCTCGCGAAGACCTTCGAGCTGCTGGAGCAGGCGCTCGCGGCCTCCAAGCGCGCCGAAGAGGTGCAGCGTGCGTCGCACAAGCTCGCGGTGCAGGAGTTTCAGGACGACTCGGCGCTGCTGCACAGGCTCGAGCAGATCGACTCTCTGCGGCTGCAGCTCTCGATCTCGATCGACCACATCGTTCACGGCGCCAAGGGGAAGCAGCACTCGCTGCACACCGTGAAGAGCGAGAGTGAGCGCGGCCATCACGTCGAGACCGGCATGCAGAGCATCCTCGAGCTCTCGGGGGGCTCGTCGAGTGGCACCGAAGACATGGATGTCTGCAGTAACAACAGCAGCAGTATCAATGTGATTGACCTGAGCGCTGCCGAAAAGGCGCCTGCAGCCTCACCGTCGGCCTCCAAGAAGCGCAAGCTCTCGATTTCGTCCACGACCGAGCAGCAGCCGACGCCGTCGTCGTCCTCATCTTCGTCCACATCGCTGACGAAGAAGTTCGTCCCGGCGTCCAAGCAGATCCCGTCCGACAGTCGTCTGGGAAAGTCCATACAGGTCGCTCTCAACTACTCGGTGGACGTCATGAAACGCAAAGTGGGCGACCGGTTCCAGGGCTTCGCCGTGCTCGCGAGCAAGATGGCGGTTGTGGTCAAGAACCTCGAAGGCGCGAAAGACGCCGAGGTGACGGAGGCCATGGACACCATGAACCACCTCACGGCGATCGTTGTGAACGTGCTCGTCAAGGCTAAGCCACACGTGAAGCGCCAGGTGGCCGTCAAAGCGCTCAAGTCGATTCAGGAGCTGCAGACCAAGTTCCCAGGCTCCGCGGCTCTCTTTGAAAAGTATGTGTGGCTGTGTTCGTCCATGGCTAGGAACATAGGTAACGTGTGGCTGTGAGCCTTGCTAACCGTAAGCTTTGCGTATGTCTTGAGCAGGAGCCACGCGAGTCTGTCCAAGTACATTGACCTGACGTTCCCGCTGTCTGCGAAGGAGACCGAGGAGCTCAAGCGCCGCGTGCGCACGACGCTCAAGGAGGTAAAGGCCTGGGAGTCGGGTACGTACTCGGTCCCGGACTTCCAGGAGAAGATGCGAATTCTGAAGCAGGTGCTCGACAGCAACTGCGAGAGTTTCAATCCGAAGAAAGATCCGACGGTGATGGAGCTGCTGGAGATGCTCATCGCGCGGCTGAGCGGCTTCAAGGAGAGTCAGAAGCAGGACAAGCGCAAGGAGACGCTGCTGACCTGGCGGGCCGAGATGAAAGTGGTCAAAACAGCAAAGACACCCAAGGACAAGCCGGTGAAGGAGAAGAAGAAGAGCCTGGTGGCGGCCCCAAGCAAGACGCCATTGCCAGCAACAACCGCAGCAGCGCCTTCGAAAGACAAAGCCAAGACCACAGACAACGCTGCATTGACCGCAAAATCTGTGACTTCGACACCAGCGAAGCCAAACGCCACGAGCAAAGTACCTGCAGCCAAGAGCCAAGGAACCGTCGCCGCATCAGCAGCCTGGGATGAGTACATGTCAACCGTCTCAGCAGCGAAATCCATGCAGAAGAGCCCAGGCTCGCAATCGGCTGAGAAATCCTTAAAGTAAAAGTGATGAGGCTGTGGAAGATGTGGATGAATGGTTGGACTTCCTGACTTTGATGAGGGAATTTGAATAGAGAACGTATGTACAATGTGTCAAGACTCCTGGACTCGTCTTGTATTCATACACTTGGTTCTGTTAGTTACTACTATCTGGTGACGGCAGGGCACTAACTGACTAACCTCTATTCTTGCGTCTGGGACTGCTGCCGCCGCTGCTCGGCCCTCTTGGCTTTGCTGGCGCTGATGTAGACAATCCCACCCGAGCCCGCGGTGGCTTTCCTCATGGCTTTGCTCTTCTTCTTCTTGAGCTTCTTCAGCTGGTTCTTTGACAAATTGGCGGAAGGATCCTGCTGCTGCTGTTGGTGCTGCTGGGGCTGAGAGGCTGGTGCTGTCGTGCATTGGCTCTCGACTGTTAGTGGTGCCTCAGTATCGAAGGGTATCCGCGTCCGCTCGGCTTTGACGTGACTCTCAGAGCCAGAGCCACCGTTATTGGGGACGCGAGAAGCAGCACTACTGCGACTATTACTGCAGGTGCTCGTAGCTCTTTGGGGCTCAGAGCCTCTGTGTTGCTGCTGTTCCTGGTGGCCGAGCAAAGCGCTCACTGGAATGTCTTCGTCGTCGCTCTCCGTGTCGCTACTGTCGCTAATCTCGATCTCGTTTCTCGGTTGTGGCGGCGGCGGGTTCAGAGGCATTGGGACGACTTGTGTGACAGGTCGTTGGGCTGCTGCTGGTGGTGAAGGCTGTTGTGATGGCGATGGAGATGTTAGTGTCGGTTGGCTATGTGGAGCTTGACGCACTGCTACTGCTGCTGTTGATGCTCCTGCTGGCGACGATAACGGAGACATGCAGTCGATCACTAGCAGTGGGGACGCCACTGGTGCTTTTGGTGCCTCGGGTTTGACAGGCGATGGCGACGCTGTCTTCTTGCGAGCCTGGCGCTCGGCATCTCTCTGTCCCAACCATAGCAACAGAGCAGGCACACATGAGCTGACTGGACGTACAACCACCAGCACCATGCAGTCTCCAGCTAGACCATGTACACATAAACGCACCCTCCGCATGTGGATCTCGGTCGTGAGCAGGTCGAGCCGCATCGCGGCGTCCTCGCGCAGCGCGTGGATGCGCGTGAGGTGCGCGAGCGTGGCGCTGTCGTCGCAGTCGACGAGGAACTTGGCGGCCGTGTCGCGCACCGAGCTGATGCGCTGCAGCGTCTGCACAGCGCTCTTGAAGACGCCCTCGAGCTGCTGCAGCTCGGCGTGGAGTGCCTCCACCGAGTGCGTCTGTAGCTGCGCACGCGTCAGCTGGCTCAGGATCACGTCCATTATTCGGTCGTCGTGCTTTAGCAGAATCAATCTGGTCGCATTTGAGTTTGGTCACGCCCTTTTCATCGACCATCCAATATTGACCAATAAAATTATGTAGATACGATTTATAGCCAATCACTGAGTAAAAATATGATTTGGTACCCGAAACGGCGCGAACACGAGCAGCTCAATGAATTAGCGAGAGCTATTGGGTCTGCAGGTGTGGGCGCACTCATATAAGCCTAAGAGACGCGCTATTCTCACGAGTGGTAATCCTCAAAATCATCTTCGTAGCAGTCGTAATCGAGTGGGTCGACGTGCTTGCCGTCGGCGTGGCCCGAGTTCCGGCGGCGCTGGTGCTTGGAGCGCAGCGGGTTGCTGTTCCCACTAAACCCGTTCTGCTTGCCCCCAGGCGAGTGGCTCTGCGGCGTACCCGGCGCATTCTCGTCCATCTCGATGATCTCCTGGATGTCGTCGCTGTCGCACTCTGCCGTGTTGTTGTCCGAGTGTTTGGCCAACGCCCTCAGTCCGCCAACGACCAAGCGGCGGTCCTTGGTTTTCGACACGCTACCAGCCGTTGATGAAGCCTCGTCGAGGCTCTTGAAGTCGAACGTCCGAGGTCCAGCTTTGTACGTTGGCGTGCTGATACTTGGCGTCTTGGCATCCGCATGGGCTTCAAAGCCTGAAGTTGGTCGGCTCGCCTGCTTCTCGCCCGGGATTTCTTCCTCGATGCCGTCATCGCAGTCGCCCGAGCTCCGCTGTTGCTTGCGCTTCTCCTCGAGCTGCCGGTTCTTGCGCTCTCTCAGATCCGCATCGTGAAGTGGGCGCAAGAATGGGTGGATGAGAGACGACGCGGCAGACAAGCGGCTCTTTGGATCGAGCTGCAGCGTGTTGGTCAGGAAATCGAGCGTTCCGTCGGGCAAAGCGTGGCTGCCGAGCAGGTCCTGGAGAGATTTCGTCGTCCTCTTCACCTGAGCGACACCACGAGGCAGTCGAGGCAGCAACACCGGTGGCAACGGACCCAGCAGTTCCTGAATGAGGTTGCTACGCACGTACATAGAACTCAATCAACTTGGTGGGCTTCCCAGAAGGCGGAGAACGTATTGAGCAAGACCTTACATCTGGTCAACCTGCGTGTTTCCGGGAAAAAGCGGCTTCCCAGTGAGCAGCTCCATGAGCACGCAGCCGACGCTCCACATGTCGGCGTCGAACGAGTACCGATCAAGTCTGCCTCGTCAGAATATAGCAGTAGAGACAGCGATTAGCTCACTCGACCACTCGCCAAGTAGGAACATTCAAGACATCAACGCGTCCATTGCACCTTAGCTCCTGTTCCGGAGGGCGATACCACCGCGTGGCGACATAGTCGCTCAATGGATCGCCTTCAAACTGAATCGTTCGAGCCACGCCTGTGGTATACACGTGTGAGAAGTTGGTTCACAGTCCAATAGAAAATGGTTCACAAGGGAGTAGCACGCCTCACCAAAGTCGCAAAGTTTGATGTCGCCTGCCTGGTCGATGAGGATGTTGTCCGGCTTGACATCTGCATTTAGCAGCACAAGTGTGTTAGACACAAAATCACCAAGTCCAACTCACCGTGGCTCAGTGTCGTACCTCGATGGATGATCTGGTTGGAGTGGCAGCACTGAAGCGCCAGGCAGAGCTGGTACGTCAGCTTGCGGGCGTCGAGAGGCTTGATCCCACTCCTGTTGCGAGCCAAGACCTGGTGCAGGTACTGTTAACCCTGAGACTACCGAAGTATTGAGGTTACCATGGACACACGTACTTTGTTCATGCTGTCGCAAATGTAGTCGAAGACGAGGTGCAGGAGCCCTTCATGCCGGAAGCTGTGGCGGTACGACACGATGAACGGGTGGTTGAGCATCGAGCACGCCTGGATCTCGCGCTTCGAGAGCTGTTCATCTGTGATGTGGATAGCGTCAGCCGAATGCACATCTTTGTAAGCAATCTCTTCCATGTCAATGGTACGCAAGCCTTCAGTGCTTTTTGGTACCTGTGACGGTCTTGAACTTCTTGATCGCGACATACTCCTTGCTACCCTGCTCACAAATAAACCACAACACCATCACAGCTTCACACCCATCTCCATGAGGCAATGGAAGCAAGCTTACCTTCTCCCTTGCCTTGTACACCACGCCGTACGTCCCCTCGCCGATCACTTTCTCAATCACGTACTTCTCCATCTTCGTCACTCGTAATCACCACCTGAGCTCCGTCGCGCTGGCTGCTTGTTCACCACCTCATGCGCAACTGGACTGGTGAACGATTCTACAAATAAACAACCCCTCGTTACTCAGCTCAGCAGCTCACTCGTGCGCCAGTGCCCAATCCGTTTCAATGCCGTTTCTGAGGCTCATGAACTCCATCAACACGAATTTGATCAGTTTGTCCACATACACACAGAGACTGAGAGTTTTATTTGATTACCAGCCGGCAAAGTTCCCGAATCCTCCCGCCGTCGTCTTCGTATGCTTGCTCTTCTTGCCCTCGATCACGCTTGGGATAATCGGAGCACTCTCGTCATCTTCACGGGCTCTCTTGGTCGAGCTTGAAGACTTGTTCGCCGTTGACGCCGATGAGGTCGCAGCAGCAGCTTTCAGGTATTTGCCTACGTTCTCGTCCTTGGAGCACTCGCTCGTTGGGATCTTCGCAACGTCCACTTCGTCCAGGTCGTCGTACGCGATCCAGTCGTTGCCGACCTTGATGACCGTGCCCTTGATCTTGCTACTGGCTTCGTTCGCGAGCTTCTCCTTCGCCAGCTGGATGACGTCTTTGCCCTGGCCTTTCGCGTCGTCGTACTCTTGGAACGGGTTCGCAAACACTTCGGCTCGGAGAATCTTTACATCGTCGTACGGACGATCCTCGGCATCCGTGGAAACGTTTTCGATCTTGTCCAGCACGTCCATGCCGCCGACCACGCGCCCAAAGACCGAGTGCTTCTTGTCGAGATGCGTGCACGCCTTGAACGTGATGAAGAACTGCGACTTGTTTGTGCCTGGACCAGAGTTCGCCATGCTCAAGATGCCTCGCGCATTGTGGGACTATAAGCAAGAAAGACACAGGTTAACCTCGTTCACAGCCACCAATGTCGAGCCTAAATCAGCAAATTCATGCACTCACCAGTCGGCTGTCGATTTCGTCCCGGAATGGCTTCTTCCAGATCGATTCACCGCCACGCCCAGTTCCCGTGGGGTCGCCACCTTGCAGCATGAAGCCCGAGATGAGGCGGTGGAAGAGCACGCCGTCGTAGTACTTGGCTTGGCACAGACTCATGAAATTGTCAGCTGTCTGTGGCACGAAATCGCAGTCGATCTCCAAATTAATCGCGCCAAAGTTCGTATCCAAACGCACGAGCCCCTTCTTCTTCATCTTGCGAACCGTGTGCCACCGTTCTTCGAGCACTTCGCTCTGCGATGCGATCGCAGCTGTGTTGATCGTCATCGGTGTCCTGGCACTGGACGTGAACGACCGCGAGACGTCGCCGTCCGTGAACTGCGAGAACTGGAGCTTGCCGCCAGAGGACGCTGCGGCCTTCGCAGCCGCCTCCAGCTCCTGCTTCGTTGGCTTGGTGTGGGTCAGAGATGCCACGATCTTGTCCTTGGCGCTCACACCGTCGTCGCCACGCTTGATTTTCTCCACCAGTTCTTTCTTCTCGGCACGCTTGGCTTCCAGCTAGGACGGTGAAACAGAGAGTGAACTGGTCAAGTTTCCAGCCATGAACACCAGATTTCAATAAAGCAGATAGCTTGTACCTCTTGTAGAATACGATCCGTGGCGGCGTTCGTGCGAATGTTCTTCCCGACACTTTCAGGCTGGGCGTTCTGTAAGACATATCAGTTTTGCAAACCACAGCATTTAGCATCAAGGAATCCATATCACAACCACAACATTGTGAGAAAGACATCCAAGACAGCGTACCTGGTCCAGCTCCTTGGCACGGCGAAAGTGCTCAAAGTTCTCGATCTCGCGGTTCGAGAGGTCCTGCGGGTCCTGCAGCATGATGATGTCCTTGCGCTTGAACTTCTCCCCCGAGAGCAGATCCTGCAAGTAAACAATAGCCAAACCAGTGCAGTAACAGCCATTGTCAGTTGTCATACCTCAACAAGGACTACAGGCTCAATGACGAACGTACCGTCCAGTTCTTGGGCTTGATGTTGAGCTCCTCGATAGCTTCGTAGGCGAACACGTTGCCCGTGGTCGCGATCGCCGCGATCTTCGAGTTGTCCGTGAACACCTTGTATGTCACGGGGCAGAAGAACTCGTTCTGCGAGTTCTTACTAAACTTGAGCTGGATCAGCTCCTTGAGCGCCAGTGGCTTGCCCGTCACGGGGTTCTACACATACGCACACGTGCACACAGAAGATCAACAGCACACTATCAGTACACACAGCCAACAGTAGCGATCCACGCTTGTATGTGCGGATATGTATGAACGGATTGCGTACGATCTGGTGCTGCTTGACATAGGGCACGACGGCTTCGAGGTCAAACAAGTGACCCTCGCGCGTGCACACCGGGTTCTACAGTAGCAAACACATGACAGAGTAGCACACAAATCAGCACAGCGACCTTCATACAAGCGCTGTGGTTCATGCATCGCAAGCGTACCGAGAATGGTGAGAGAGTGATCGCGCAGCAGTTGAACGGGAGACCTGGAGCGACGCATCCACGAAGCATACGTCACGTTAATTGGTCAGTTCTATGGACACAGAACTCTACTCGAGATGCTACAGATAGAGAGCAGAACGTACGTCTATAGGCGCGTCGCACCTCGGCCTTTTTGCCGCCGTAGAGATACTTGTGCTCCGTCTGTGTGATGAACAAGCGGTCCTTGCTGTGGCGGTTCTTCCCCATGCTTTTGCTTTGACTTTGCTGTTTAGCTTTGACTTTTTGGTTGGCGTCCAAAATGGAGAAATTATAATCCAGCACACTGCCCACACAAAAAGAAAGGATCGCAAAAAAGAGCAACTGAAGATGGCGACGCTCGTCAAGTTCGTGCAGCGCCGCGCGGTCGCGAGCGCCCAGCGCCTGCGCGTCCGCCAGCACAGTGTCAATAGCAACAGCTCAGCTCTTTCTTTATCTACCTACGCAGTCGCTGCACGCAGTGAGCGCCGCGTGATCGCCCACACTCCGTTCCAGAATGCCCAGCATTTGCAGCATGCCTCCATTCGTGCGCTGAGCACCACCACTACTACTACTGGCGAGCAGCTCGACGTGTGGGACGCTGTGCGCATGCTGAAGGATCCCAAGGCGACCTTGGATGAGCGCATCGAGGCCATCACCGCGATCAAGGTCGACGCGCACGGGCAGCTCGAGAAGGAGCAGCAGGTGCTCGAGATCATCGAGAGCGGCGCCGTCGAGACGCTGCTCGAGCTTTTGAAGGATGCCGACAGCGTTGAAGAGTCGTTGCTGCTCGTGCCGGCGTTCCTGAGTCTCATTCGCATCTCCACGCAGCCGCTGATCGCGCAGGAGCTGCTGCGTCTCGATGCGCCGGCGCTCATGGCGCACTTCCTATCGCTCCCGGACCCGCGGCTGCAGGCGGCGGCGTGCCTCACGCTCGGCAACATCGCGCTCGACCCGACGTCCGAGCAGGCGGTGAGCGCTCCGAACGTTATCGACAAGGTGCTGCAGGTACTCTCGAGCCCGCACGAGGCGATCCAGCGCGCCGGTGCGACCTGTGTGGCGAACATCGCGGCCAGCCGACTCGCGCGCGAGCGATTGTGTGAGACTGAGGTGATCTTCACGCTCTCGGACCTGGTCTCGGCCGAACACTGTACGTCGGTGCTAACAGCATGCGCACTGTACTCTGTGGTTGTCACTGACGATGTGCTGCTATGTGTGTGTATATAACAATAGCGGATGCGATGAGAAGCGCCGCCGCGTTTGCACTCGGCAACCTCTTGTCGGGACGCGACATTGGTGCACAGGACACTCTTCGCGAGGTACGCGCCACTTGCCCAGCTCTCCCTTATGCCAGCGAGGGTTACTCACGTACCTTTCATTGTGTCGTGGCTACAGTCTGGCGGACTTGCGGAGCTCGTGCTACTCTTGTCGCCCGCGTTCGCTGAGGAAGTGAACGGCAGCGCCGCGTGGGCGATCCACCACGGCGTGTACCTGAACCAGCAGAGCCAGTCGCTCGTGGCGGAGGCCGGCGGCCTGAGCCTGCTCGTGCAGCACCTGAGTGCCGCGACGATCCAGCTGCAGACGAACGCGCTGCTGGCGCTCGCGAGCACCGTCGAGTCCCACGCGCAGAACCAGAACTGGTGTCGCGAGAACGGCGTCGTCGATGTGCTGCAGCAGGTGGAAGCCGACGACGGCGACGACATGAGCGAGGACGCCAAGCGCGCACTGCGCACCATCATGGACGAGCTCGCCTAGGCAGACATGGGGGGTTGTGAGTGACAGCAGAAACATTGTGAAAGATGACAGACACACAGCAAGTCGTAACACGCAAATCGATCCTTGAACTCGAGTCTTTATCTAATCCAACAACACGCATGGTCAAGTGCTCTTATCAGCATTAGAGTAGCAGCAGTGATACGAGAAACGGAGCGCTTACTGCGATGACGACGAGCGATCCTTCATTGCACCTCTTGCCCTTGCTGCTGGTGATGAGCAACTAAGACGCCATTCTCCAACTCTGTTTTCCAGCCTTCGGTGGGTGGCATGCTTCAGTACGTACTCACTTCTTCTTCCACGTATCGTCGCTTGATTGGCATGAATACCTACTTGGCGCTGGCCGAGTCCTTCATTCGGAACGAGCGGCGCAGGCCTCGCGAGAAGCTGTCGTTCGAGGTCATAACAAATAAAAACGCCGCCACGACGAAGAGGAAAATCCAGACCGGACCGCTCGACGCGCCCTGCGAGATCTTGTCGGCCATTTCCTGGCGAAACTTGGGATTCAGCAGCGGCTGCTTCTGGTCGCCGCCGCCAGCGCCCGTGTCCGCGTGGGCGTCCGGCTCGCGCTGCGCAGCGGGGTCCTCCGTGTCCTCAATCACACTCGGCTTCCTTTTATTCTGGACAGGCTTGTCGCGTGGCGGTGCCTGAGCCAGCTTCGGCGTCTCGGTCTTCGGGAAGAGCGTCCAGCCGCCGCCGACGATCTCCTCGACCTCGGTCGGGTCCGTGTACGGCACCCAGTGCAGCTGTCTGCACGTGTCCGTGTCGTTCTTGCCTTCCTCAAAAGTCACGCCCGAGTAGTCGAGGTACTGCTGGAACGTGCGCACGGGTCCGTACTTGTACTTGTCCATCTCGAGCGCGTCCACGGGGCCCTTAAACGGCTTGTCCACGATCAAGTGGAAGCGGTTGATGCCCATCTCCGTCTCCAGTGTCTTCTTCGCCTGGTCGACCTTGACGTGCTCGAAACTATAACACAGAGCAATGTTTTGACATTGTGTTAGAGGTCAATCGCAATGCAAGGCAGCACTCATCTCGATACAAATACGCAGCTTACCGAGCGGGCACCTTGGAGTAGTTGTGGTACACGACGGATCCGAGCTCACTGGGCGAATACATGTCGTAGCCGTACGTCCACAAGTGCGACGAGCGCAGGAACTCTTCGCCGTCGAACATCCAGAGCGTGTGCGAGTCGATCGGCACGCGGCGCTCGGCGTGGCACTTGCTGAACGACAGACCGGCGCCCCACAGGGCCGAGAGCTGTGGGAACTTGGAGCCGCCGATCATACTCGCGCCTTCGTTGCGCACGAGGCCGTTGCCACCACGAATGGTCGTGCACAGGTGTGGGAGCGAGTTCGGGTGCTTGTTGTCGCCGTTCTCGAGCACAAAGTCGTGGATGTGGTGCAAGTACGTCGTGAGCACTGCCATCTCGTTGTTCACGCGCGTCCACTCGGCCACGAGGTACTCGTCCCACTTGTTCGTGAAGATGCTGTGGCCATCAAGCTGCAGACAGAACTCCTCCTTGCGCAGCAGCTTCTGCTGGTAGTGGCGCGCGAGCGTTGGGCCGCGCGAGTCGTCGGCCAGGTGCTCGTCGATGCGCACTTGGTCGCGGTATGGGCACTCGCCCTTTTCGGGCCACTCGGCCTCGGACATCTTGCAGAACTCGTCGATGCACTTGTCGTCGCCCGGGTTCACCTGGTCCACGACACCAAAGTAGATGCGCTCTGGGTGGGTCGCGCGCTTAAAGCCCGTTAAGATCGTCTTGGCGCAGCGGTAGCCGTCGCGGAATACCGAGAGGCCGATGAACATGTCGACGTTATCCGGAATGCGCGGCGGCGGCGGACGCAGGTGTGTCTGCGACGGGTCGAGTGGAATGTGCTGCACGCTCGGGTCGAGCTTCACATGGCCCTTGGAGTTGATGATACCCATCTCGGACTCGTAGGACTCTTTGGTCGTCGCGTCGGCAGCGTTGCACGTCGTCACCAGGAGCACAGCGGCGGCCAGCGCGGCGGTCTTCGCCAGCAGTGACGCCCGGCGGCTGCGGTGGGGGGACGACACGGCCATCGTGAAGGTGTCCGTACGCAGACAGAAGAGATGAGGGACCTACCGAGCGAATGACTGATATGCGTAGCTGCGGGAATTGAGCACTTCGTGTCCTCGTGGATTCAGTTCCGCTATCGCAAGAGACGAACGACTTTTTAGTTTCCACAAAGGTGCGTAATTACGTTTTTTCATGCTTTCAGCGTAAAAACTTGCAGAAGTATTTACACATCCCACATTCATTGGAACGGTTATTTACGAAAAATAACATATAAATGAAAGAATACTATAAATTCACCAATATTTTTGTCTTATTTCACTCTGATGCCACATCTTGCTTTTTGGACTTGCTTCGCATGACAATTCGAGTACCATGAGCACCACGAAGTGCAGCGCACGCCGCTGACGGCGCCGGAGCGCACGCAGACCCTGTCGCTGCACACCGAGGGTGTGAGCACCCACGAAGTCTCCAAGCGCGTGGGACGATCCGCGGCTTTGTCAAGCACCCAGAGAACTATGGTCGGCGACGGTGCGCTTCCGGACGTCGCACCAAGCTGGACCCCGCTACGCAGCTCATCGACCGCAGGTTCAGCGAATTGACGCAGAAGCTCACGCAGCTGGTCGAGGGGCAGAACGCGCTCATCCAGCTGCTTCTGCAGGCAAATAGCGGGGACAACAACATCATCAACACGAGCACGAACGGCAGCAGCTGAGACCAACAATGCCTGAGCAGTAATTTCTTAGCGCGGCATCATGGAGCGGCGATCAGGGCAAGCCATTCGACAACGACTAGTGGAGCTCGTCTGCCTCGGACCGGATCTCAATGGCATATGACAGGAAGATCAGTGCAGCTCGTTTAGTGCTTGAACCTCTCGAGCACACTGCTGCAGTACTGGGTCGATCAACACGCTGACTCGGGAAGTCGGGTTCTAGCATGAAGATGCGTACCCATGGAGCAGGAGATGTGCCTTTATTGCCTTGCCCTGTGCAGGCCATGCATGCCATTCGGACAGGGCTCTCTTTGTGGTGATAATGAGTGAGTCGACGGGCCCGTGCTCTTGAGCGAGCGACGCTAGGACGAATCAGCTTAGGGCTCTATAAAGGGAAAGTGCCGATCGTGTGGCGCATCAAAGGAGCTTGGCGTAATGTTGAGTCAGTGGTGTTCTAAACATCCGACATGAGGATATTGGACATTTTTTGAAAGCAGAGGGCTGAATTACAAAAAAAGAATATTTTGTATTGCCATTTGTATGCTCGAAACGTTCCTATTTACTTCATACTGGAAGTTGAACCAATCTGTCAAAATTCGTGTCTTTGAGCTTACGAAACGCGACTTCCCAATCTGCAACCTGCAACAAAGGACGAAGATGGCGAGCGCGAACATGTTTCCAGCGGCAGGCGCGTGCGCGGAGCTGCTGCTGGCAGAGAACAAGGACCAGGTGTACGAGGGCGAGCTGAAGAACTTGCTGCGCGAGGTGCTGGAGCGCTGCTGCGGTGCGCACCTGCTCTCGCAGTTGCTGCCAGAGCTCTCGACACTCGCAGCCGCGCTCTATTATTTGCTCGTGCTGGGCAACAAGAACCCCAAGCAAACACTTGGCGAAGAGTTCTGCGACGTCATGCGCGTCACGACAGAGGCCACAGGAGCTAGCGGGGCTGCAGTGGCTGGCGTGAAGGCTGCTGCTGCAGACGCGAGGCTCGTGGAGCGCATTGCGCACGTGAAGCTGCCGCGTCACCTGCTGTGGATCGCGCTCGCGTTGCTGCCGCGGTACATTGCAGCGCGCTCGCAGAGCGGGTGGCTCAACTTGAGCCAGTTGACGCGCTCCCCACGCGAACGCATGGAGCAGCAGCTGCGCAACCGCCGGGCGAATGCCTCGAACAACAACAACAGTAGCGAAAGTGCCGAGAACCAGTCCAAGCTCGCTGTGTTGAAGCCCACGAACGCGCTCAAGCAGCTCGACCGCCTCGTGACGCACCTCAAGGCGCTAAGAGCGCACATTGAAACGGAGGTGTTCCCTGCATCCTACGAGTTCTCGGTCGCGTGCGTGCAGGCATGGGCGAGCCAATTGCACCTCGCAAGCTTCTACGTGTATGCCAAGTACTTTGACGTCTCGAAGCGCCTGAGCAAGATCCAGTATGTCTTTGTGCGCAAGGACCTCGCACCGGGGATCAACCTGTCGCTGCTGGTACGCTTCATTTGACTATGGACGTTGGAAATGGCTGTGCATCATGATACTGATCGTTTACCAATGTGGTTGCATTCTACGCAGGGCTACATGATGTTCCTGCGGCTCTTCGTGACGACGTTCGTGGAAATGAAACGCCTGCACCGCCACTACAAGCAGGACGAGAAGCAGAAGCAGGTGGCGCTCGCAGGACTCAACCCGGCGATGTACACGCACTCGGACCGTGTGCCGACGTCCGTGACCGTCGCCTCGGAGACCGCCGGTGCGCAGTCCGCGACGGGTGCGGAGTCCGCCATCGCCATGACCCGCCGATCGCGAAAGTGTGCACTCTGCCTCGGCGACCGCATCTCGCCAGCCGCCACGCCTTGCGGTCACGTCTTCTGCTGGGAGTGCATCGTGGGCTGGTGCCAAAAGAACAAGGCCGAGTGCCCGCTCTGTCGCCAGGAGACCCATCCGCAGCAGATCAAATGCATATACAACTACGTCTAACGCGCAAGACGAGGGCTCGTGTGAAGAAGAACTAAGGCTGGGGTGAAGCAATTCCGAATAAAGGTAAAATATATGGCATGTCAGTGGTCAATCGCGTGTATCTAACGACGGCTCATGGCCGGCTCTTTCCAAGTTCAAGCGGCAGTGTCGCCCAACAGCTCTACTGTTTTCGTCGGCGCTTGCTCTTGGCGTCACTGGCTTTTCCGGCTCCAGGCGCGCGCGCCTTGCTCTTCTTGTCGCTCGTCGCTTCGACCTTTACTTCTTCGTCTGCTGTCTCAGCGTCCTTCTTGGCCGCGAGCGCGTCCACGTAGACCTGGTCGGAGCTCAGCGCGCTGTGCACCATGCGCTTCGAGGCGTCCTTGTCAAGAGAGAGCTTCGGACCCTTCGCCAGCTCCTCTGTGTCCTTGATCTTCTTGATGAACGCCTTCACGCGCTCCTACAATGCCCAAGTCATAAACACAACGAGAGAGATGGCGTCAATACAAATCGTCATGCTGCCACACATGGCTGAAAAGGCATCGTACCAGCTCCTGCTTGACGTGCGTCTGGCGGATGTCCTTCGTCGACACGCCCTGTGTCTTCAAGAACACATACAGCAGCGCGTTCACAGAGTATGCTGCACACACACGTACACACAGACAGAGCATAGCAAATGAGCATCCAGTCAGCATCATATTGACAGCACCACATGAAGAGCTCCAGACAATCAATACGAGCGCTTTCGTACCGAGCGAGACCTGCACTTTGGCCTTCTCGAGTGGGCTCAGCTCCGCCACGACGCTCTCGAGTCCGTCCTGCTTGAACACCTGCAGGTGCTTCTCCACGGCCGCGAGCGTCTGCTCCACGCTCGCGAACGCGTCCACAGCCTGGTCGCTCATCGCCTTATGTCGTTTGTGTCGTTCTTGGTCAAAAATGGTGACGGGTTGGTTGGTGCGCTGCTGGAAATGGCTGGGTGGTCCACACCATTTTTGTACTTTAGCTTTTGCACGTTATTGCCTTGGGTTTGTATGAGTTTTGCCAAAAAAACAAAAATTGAAAATCAAATAAGCAACGACGTGATTTTTCATCTTCATGTTTCGACTTTGATTAAACTATTGAATATAACAGAATATAACACTTCTTCTAGACATTAAATATCCGAATTCAGGATTAGCTTTTTGTAATATTTTTATATGAGTGCTTGCTACTAAAATGGTTTTAATTAGTGTGGTACACTTATTTACTTAAGGCTTGCTAAACTGTTTCCTACAGTTAAACAGGTTGCAGGTTACCACTGAACATGCCGCAACAACAACGACAGGAAAATGGAGACTAAGGTTAAGATGACGAGGCTGAGAGATACCTGGCTCTTGATTGGGTGGACCGAGAGACTCCTCGCACTTTCTACAGCAACGCGGACGTGGGAGCAGCAACAACAGTGGTGGTGCTGTTGCTGGGTCGCTGGGCAGTGCCGTTCGCCTGCTGCTGGGTCTGCTCAGCGCCGGCATGGAGTTTCCGGCGCTTCTTGGCGCTACCGTCGTCGTCGTTGGGCGAACTGGAGAGCGACGGCGTCTGGTCGAGAAGATGGGCCGTGTCCGCTGGGAACGGACGCCTCAGCATGTCGATCAGCTCGCGCTGGCCGTCGATCACCTGGCTCATCTTTTGTATTAACTCGTGGAAGCGCTGGTCCATCATCTCAATATACTGCACCAAGACCGCGCGTGACGGGTCCTGTCCTTGCGGGATGCTGGTCGTCGCTAATGATGGGGCTTCTACACTGGCAGACTCGAGTGCAGATACAGGACGCTTGTTCGGCGACGGACTAATGAGGGAATTGGCGGTGGTGGTGGCAGAAGCGGTGGCCGGGGAAGGAGTGCAGCCAAATCGGGCATCCGCCGGGCGGGACTGCTGGGTAAGACGGTTGAGTCGCTGTTGCTCTTCCAGCAGCTGCGCCTGTTGGTTGACAGCCTCTTCAATGAGCAGCGCTTGCGAATGGGCCGCATCAAGTTGCTCCTTGGCAGCAGCAGCGGCACTCTCCGCGACGCTCTCGGCAGTCGTCACGTCTGCCGCTGAAGATGCGATCGGCGTGAACGTCGGCGTCAGCCCCGTAGAGCCACCGCCAGCGACAGCAGCAGCAGCTGAAGACGCCGCTACCGCCGCAGCAGCAGCCACTTGCTGCTGGTACGTCTCTGAGATCTGCACGGACATGGCGGCGAGGTGCTGCTGCTCCAGCTTGTGCGTCGGCGTGGCGGCGTCGCTCGTGTACTCTTCGTCGCGCGCCACTTCGAAGCGGCGACGGTGCTCGACCGAGTAGACCTCGCCGGGCTTGAGGTGCTGCTTGGTGAAGTGGAGTTTGAACTTCTGCGTGCGCATGGTCTTCTCGCAGCCCGGGAACATGCACACGATGCCATTCTTGTGCTTGTTGCCGCCCATCGCGGCGATCTGTGAGCGCCCTCGAGAAGCTCTTCGGCGGCTCAAGCTGCAAAATGGGGTACGATACAGTTGGTTACCGTGGTACCCCCTTCTTCTCTCACAAAAGCGGTACCGACTTCTGCTACATCCCTCTACAAAAACGGCATCTCTTTACAAGAACAAAAGAAGGTAATCTAGCCTCAATGTGCTTCGTGAGAAGCACAACAGACACCACCATGACACACAACGCGTAAATCCAAGATCAAAGTATGTACATGCAGATATTCTTGTTACAACCAGGCTCTCTCCGTATCCTCAAAACTGTTTTGTTCACCATTGGTCACTTCCTTCCTCCCTCATTCTACGTGTAGTACCCGGGGGAGATCGACACGTCCTCGATCACGTTGAGTTGCGTGACGGAGAACTTGCTCTTGGTCTCGAGCCAGTTGTCCTGGTGCGTACGCTTGAACTCCAACAGCGTCTCCTTCACGGCCTTCTCCAGGTACGACACAGTCACCGACCGGTAGTTCTTCAGGTACATAAACTTGCCCAGCTCCTCGAACATGGACGGCACGAACGGCGGCAGCGTGTGTGGGAATGCCAGGATGACTGCACACATACCCAGCACGCTACGCACCATCATGTCCTCGTTCGTCTTGAGCTTCTTGCGCGCGCTTTCCAGCTCTTCGGTGGCGCTCTCAGCCGCTTCGCTCTCGAGACGCGCGATGCGGCGCTTGGTCTTTGGGTTCACGATGCGTGTCTCCTGCGCCTGCTGGGTCCACTGCGTGCTGAGCGCCTCGACGATCTCTGGCCGCTGGTTGTGGATGAGACTGCGCAGTGTGTACTTGGCCATCTCCTGCACCTCGCGCTGCTCATCGGTCAGAAACGAACTCACCAGCGTCTGCACACGGTCCCGTTGCTCCGCGGAGAAGAATATCCAGTGGTAGAAGCCGAAGGTTGTCAAAAACCGCAGCACTGCGCCGCGCGTCTTCCAGAACCGGTGCACCGCAAACGTGTCCAGCAGCGAGAACAGGTTCTCTAGGTCCACCTCAGAGATCGAGTCGTGTGGAGCAAAGTACAGGCGCAGCGACGACGCGATCGAGTTCGTCGTGTTCTTCGCAAACACAGCCACCTCCGCTTTGGCGTGGTTCTGCGAAAGAAACGCGACGGGGAACAGTTCCTGCATCACCGCCAGCAGGTTGCGCGTGTCGCCAAACTTCTCCGTACACGCCAGCCACTGCATCGCAGTCTCTCGCGCGTACAACGCGATCTTAGCCTCGTCGCTCTCGTCATCATCGTTCGCCTTCTCGCCCTCGCCCGTTAACGCGGCCGCAGCGACCAATCTCTGGAGAGGCAGCGTTGATGCATTCACCGGCACGGCCGTTAACGGCGACGATGCTGGAGCAAAGCCGTACACACTGAGAAGGAACAGCATCTTCCCCACGCGGTCACGAATGATCTTGTACTGGTGCGTCAGCGCGTACTGATCGATCACTTGGATCACACGCTCGCTCAGCTCCTTGGCTAGTGAGTACGCTGGAGAGGAGGCTGAGGACGCACTTGCAGGCAGCAAGTGGATCGCGAGAGACTCGATCAGCACAAGCCATTTTACCTGTCGCGCGTAATCTTCAGCGGTCGCGCGCTCAAACGACTGCTCCAGCTCCTCCAACAGGTACGATAGCAGGATCTGCAGGCGGTTCAACGGGAGACTTGAACCGCGAGACGATGGCCGAGAGACCAAGTACAGCACTTGCCCCCAAGGCTCCACGAGTGACACACTGACTTGCGGGAGCACCTTCTTGCAGATCGCCACCACGGAAGCAATTTGATTCAGCGCGTCGCTCTCGGACACAGTCGTCACTTTCATGAATCCGCGTAGCAGTCCAGCAACCCACTCGGAAAGGGTCGTCAACGCAGCTTGGCGATCTTCTTGGTTGACCTTCGCATCCGTCTTTTCGGTTGCCAGCTCGTGGAGGTAATCGATCACCTCGCTTTGCGACAGTGCAGCAGAATTAATCTGCACCAACTTCTGGATCAGCTTCGTGCTGTTGATCCCAACACTTCTGAACATGTCGCTTGACTGGTTTAGCACACGAACTGAAGACAGCGGGGCTGCTTTCGGGAACGACGCAGAGTTGCCCGAGATCGAGCGAAGCACGTCATCAACACCGAACGACCAGTTCGTCGGGGCTGAATTCGCGTGTTGACCATCGGCGGAGGCAGCGAACCGGTTCATGTTCTTGTGGTTCGTCACGAACGCATCCACGACAACCTTCATGGTGCTCTTCGAGTAGATGAAACTTTCCACAGCCTCGACTTGCACTTGACTTTGGTTGGGTCTCTCGCGTTTGTGAAGTTTCACAAGTTGGGCGAAGAGCAAAAGGGCGACTTGGCGGACTGGGAGGACTTCGTTGCTCAGTTGCTTGACAATGAGCTTCCAGACATCCAAAGGGAGCGGCATTTCTTGAGGCTGCAACAGCGGATACAGCGACACGAGATGAACCAACTGGAACTTCCAGTGCTCGGTTGATGCAGGTTCGGCAGCAAGCAACGACTCGAGCAACGCCGTGGACTGCGAGTTGCTGCGGACGTACCTCCAACTTCCAAGCACCGCCATGTAGAACGCTTCCACTTGCACTCCGACCTTCAGTTTGCTGGATTCGCCTTGGATTCTCTTGAGAATCGCATCGTTGCTCTTCAAGACTGCTTTTACCACTCGTCCGAAAAACTGATCGCGATTCTTCCACAGGAACTTGATCACGACAGGTCGGGAAAGAATCTTCAATATCCCAGAAATCGTCTCTTCCTTGAGCTCAGATGCTTCATCGATGCCAGTTCCCTCCAAGACTTGAAGAAGCTCTGGAACTCGCGCATACAGCCATTTCGAGTACAGCTCTGACATCTCCTTCATCACTGTGGTCGCATCAGAGTTGATGCCTTCGTACGGGTTCTTCATCAGCGCTTCCAAATCACCGAGCAGAGCTTCATGCAACTCTCGGTGCATCGAATCTCCACGCTCGAATAACGCGTGGTGCGCCAACTCGAAGTGCTCTTGCACCTTTCTCTTCGAGTAAAAATGGAGAACACGCTCGATCATTTCGTTTCGAGACGAAAGCGGGGCTCGTTCATTTCTTGCTGCCGGCTCGTGCTCCTTTCGCGCTTTTTGCACCGCTTCAGAAGCAACATCCAAGGTTGTCGCCTTGATGTACATGTTGTGCTTCTCTTTGTATCGGTGTCGCTCCAGGTGCTCGCCTCGTGCAATAAGCACCTGGTGAATGATATTGATGATCGCTTGCCAGATCTGAATCTCGATCGTACTGCCCGTGCCGTTTTCTTGCCAGAAAATGACGACTTCGTGGATCTTCTTCATCAAAGTTGCTTTCAAAACAACAAAGTGTTGCAGCAGCTCCGCATTGGTCCCCAGCGCTTTCTTCAGCAGCGGCAAGGAGCCGCTGGCGAGCAGAGATCCACTTGATGCACTGCTGTTCACAAGGATGTTTCGCGCACCGTGGATAGCACTGTTGATCTGCTTCAGTCGTGGAACCCAAGAGCGAACAGCGCGATCTTGCTCGGATTGGCATCGCGCCAAAGTCTCGAATGCACGCAAAACGTGCTCTTCGAGCAACTGGTATGCAAAGGCGAGCTCCTTCTCTTCCGGCTCGTGCCACGAGATCGAGAGTCGCTTCCAGCTTACTGCCGTACCAAGATACTGGAACATTCCGCTTTCGTTCGACACTGCATCAGACCATTCAGTCGGCGGCAATGATCGAAATTCCGTCGGGTACACGTTGACGAGGCTGGCAAGTAGATGGTCAAGGACAGTCCCGGCCGCTTCGTAAATATCTTTCTCTTCTTCGTTCGCCAGAAAGTGCGCCAAGACGGAGCGAACTTCGTCTTGGTATTGCAGGACCAGTCGATCTTCGGCTCCATTCGATCGAATGACACCATCGAACATGTGCAGATACCACATCTTCTCGTTGGTCATCAGGCTTCCAACATTGATTGAGTTCTTCGTAACGCGCAGTTTCTCCAACACGTGCACCATGAACGGAGAGAACGATTGCGAAGGGCTGGCTTGGACGCAGGCGTGAATGAGATTCGAGACAACCTTCCCGCCGAACGGAGATGTGAAGAACACGTTCGACACGAAGCGCAAGGTTTTTCGCATCGCCTGGGCGTAGATTTCCGGCGACATCTGCAGATACAGCATGCCCATGAGGTTCAGAATCTCCATCACGATACCGTCTTCCGGGCCATTTTGCTTCGAGGTGCTGCCTTGATCTCCGTGGCCGCGCTTGGAGCTCGCGTTTCGTGATTGGCTGGAACCTTCCATCTGGCCGACACGAGACTTAATGAATTCGAAGCAGCGATCGAGCAGCGCGAGCGACCAATCTTCCAAGAAAGCACCAAGCTCCCACATCTTTTGATCAGCGTCGCCACTCAGTTCTTTGATTTCGGCGAAGAGGTCAGCAGCCATCTCGTCGAACAGGTTCTTTGACAAGTTGCCGCGTTGCTTCGTTGCACTGAAGTTCGAGCTCTTGCCAGTGTCATTCACCAGTGGCAGCCACGAAAAGAGGTGGAAGTACAGGCTGATCGTCGACACCGTCTTCTTCTCGTCATTTGCGTCGATGCCAGGAAGAGTCAGCTTCAGAATTGGTGCCAGGTACGTCGAGAAGAAGAGGCCTGAGCCTTTGGGGTCTTTGCCGCACATCAAGTGATACATGATCACACCCATGGTGGAGATCGCCGTCGATGCCAAGTGAGAATGGCTCATTGCCATCGGATCCAAGCCTTTCATCATCTCTTGCAGCACCGGAGAAGCGCAGTGAGCCGGATCAATGCACACCAGGTTCTTGATGAGATACATGCACTTGGACGCCACCGAGCGGTTCTTCGAGTAGATGCCAAAGAACGACAGCTCCAGGAGCGAGTCGAGCAGCGGATGGCAAGTCTCCAGTTTCAGCTTCGCCGAGCTGTCGAGCCCGCTGGATTCCACTTTCTCGTGTCCAAGACGCCTCGCGAGCATGTTGCTGAAGAAGTACACCGAGACTCCAAGTGCGTTCGCCGAGTTCGCGACGTTAGACGGGTGGAAGAACGCCTTCATCAGGTTCAGAATCTCCAGCACATACTGGTTCGCAGGCGCTTGGGTTCCTTCGGCGTTGGGGTTACGAAGGAGGTACACAGATAATCGCATCGCATAGTGGTCCACTCGCTTTCCTCCGCCGATCACGTTGTACACAGACGGCCACGTATTCGACTTGAACGGTGCACCGAGGTCTGAAGGTAGATCCAGCGAGTCGTGGATCTTGGCGAACAGGAACGGCAGATACTTGTCCCACGCAACAGTTCCTGGGTACTTCTTTGCAATGCGAGACATGATCTTCATCCAGTGACCGTCCCACTCGGCGCACTTCGAGACTGAATTCCACGTCGAAAACCAATCTGGAAGCAGCTGCTCAACCGGAGAGCATGCGTTGGCTGGAATGACCGCGAACAAGGAGAAGAGCGCTAACGCTTTAAAGCATGCGTTCGACTCGGTCGCTTTAATGATCGGCGAGAACTCGTTCCATACTTCAACCACCAGCGGTGTCGAAGCATCTGCCGCCTGAAAGAACTTTCGTGACTGCTCGATGCACTTGACTGTCTCCGTGCCCAGTTGCTGCAAGCTTGGCTGCGACGCCTGACGAATGCACCCTTTCGAGCTAAAGCACGTCCTTTCCAGCGCACTCCATCCGGAACGCCAGCTCAGCACCAGCTCGGCTCGTTCATCCACAGGTCGCTTCGCCCATTTGCCGAGAAGCAAGTGCAGTGTCTTGACCGCTCGCAGCTCCATGTGCACATCATCAAAGTCGTCTCCCTTTCGATCCCACAGCAAACTGACAAGCGCGTGGATCAGCTTTAGATGCAGCTCCTTTGGCAGCTCATGCTTTAGCTTGTAAAGCGTCTCGAGCGCTCGAAAGTGGCGTTTCTGCAACTGCTGCTGCACCGCCGAGTCGCGGATCTCATCAAATCGCTCAAGCGTTTCCTACACACACATATGCCATCACCATAATCATCAGTAAATGCGTCTATCGCGTCGTAATGAGAAAATAGATAAATCAAGAAAGGACGCACCTGTGCTTTCTGCAGCAGCTCGTCGCGCTCGCTGCGGATGCTCTCGGGCGCGATGTAGCTCGGGAGCAGCTCATAGTACGGGTGCAGCTGCTGCGTCGCCATCTTTCGTCAACTCGCGATGCGGCGCTTATGGGCGAATTCTTCAATGGAACGAGTGAGTGCCACGCGCGCGGGCCTTCGTCCTCTCACTTGTCTTCTTCTTCGTTCGCCTGGTCGAAAGAGAAGATGAAGTCGTCACGGATATCCCCCGCGTCGACCAACACTATGGGAAACCACACAACCATCACTCTGCACCCAGTTTACGGCTTCCTTTTTACGAACTTGAAGGCATTTTTTACACTCGTAAAAACAGAAGATCTGTGGTACGGTGACTTCGCCGCTCGTTCTTCTGTGGTGGCCGAAGCCACAATCGAACGAGGATCTGATACCAGGCGTGTGCATTCGTTGCGGATACAGTAACACCTAACATCGTTTACACACGTAGTACTCAACGAATTTGAAAGGGTATCACATTACACAGGCTTGACTAAAGGCATACAAAATACAGTGCCGCTCACAAGATTACGGCACCCCTTTTTGACCACTTTTTGGTCTGCAGCTCCACAGCCAGCGCGTATTATTGGCTGATATTATGCTATTTTATGCCAATTGAAGAGACGAATCCGCTCGTTTTTGTTTCATTTCGATTGGATCAAAATTGAAGAAGTTTCTATACAAGCGTGTGGTTTGGACACCTGCTCAGCGGATTACAGGCCAGTGG
>JAASGT010000317.1:0-30397 GCA_023334315.1 Globisporangium alternatum | reverse complement strand
TCAGGAGTCCCTTAATCAGGTGATCCTCAGTAGGGCCCTCACATTCATCACTATTACATATCCGATAATAAAGACCTCAGAGTTGAAATTACCTTGTTCAGCGCAGGTCTCCTCTACCTGTGCTCCGCCCACGCTTCCTCACAAGACCACGTGTACGTCAAAGTCGCGGGACACACGCCCCGTGACAGTTTCATTCACGTAGTAGATCTTCTTGCCATCCGCGATGGAGTTGTTGAGCTTGGACAGGTACTCTCGGCACTTGTGCTTGTTGACTGGAATGTCCATGTAGTTGGGTTCTTCATCCGTCATCTTGTTCGTGTAGAAGCGGCCGTTGATCGCGTTCTTCACTGTTTGCCGTCCAACGTGAGCAGCTTCCTATAATTTTTAAGCTGACTTGGTGTCTGTTCGCGACTTCACGCCAGTCGCAGTCGTGTTGAGCAGCGTCGAACACTCGAAGCTTGGCTTGGTAACGGTAGTTAACTTGGTCAGAAGGCATTGTGAAGTGTGGAGCGCGGGTGCTTGTGCTTTTGTGGAGAAATGAAAAGTGAGATCGATGAAAACACAAAGACTCTTTGACAGTGATTAAAGCGCCACCATTCATTTGCTTTCGCGTCACAAAAAGCGCGCCAAACCTATATGCGTAAACAAGAAATTGCGCAAGCACTAATAACCGTGATAATTAATAGCACTAACATATATGTTTGCACAGGTCGCCCATTTTGAATCAATGTGTTTCCCTCTTGAAACCCAGGTCGTTTTCATTTGAGCTGGAAATGGTGTAGACGATGATATAGTGGAGTTAAGTGAGCCGGCTATTGTGCGCTACGGTACCACGTACATAGTGAAACGAAGTGGCCTTGAAGAACAGTCAGTCTCGTAATAAAATAGATTAAATGAACTGTTCAATAAAACCAATAGACTGGAATTCTGTGGACCACTCAATAGTAAACAAATGTGTGGGCCACAAAAATAGACTAAACTCTATGTCAGTTATTAAGTCACATAATTTTCTGTGCTTTATTTTTGAGTGAGCAATCGGATTGAGCTGCGGTCTTCAGAGGGCACGGGCTGAACACTTCCTGATATACTGCAAGAAACCGCAATTTAAAAGCCACATAACTGAAAGAAATACGACGCTCAAACCAAATGCGCCATTTCTAACCTATACAACTGGCACTAAATCTGCATCAGAAAAGTACTCGTCTTCCCCTTGGATGCAATGGCGAACGTACTTCTTCCACTGCTGCTCATTGAACGTGTCTAGGATCGATGAGCAAGCTTCTCAACCTCTTGCAGAGTGAAGGGGCTGTTGTTTCTTGCGACGAAGCCTTTCAAATGTGCCCACACTATCTAAATTGGATTGAGATCTGGATGAGCGATAGGGAGAAAGAGGACGTCGCAGCCGAACCTCGCAGCCAAGACGCTGACCTCGTGGGTTGGCGGGTTTGTTTTCCTTGCAAATGGTGGCGAGCTCGACACGCGTCAGCTTCATGTAGTCCTCCGCCGTCACAGAGCCTTGTGACAAAGCGATCTCGGCTACTCAGTTGACTCACCGCTCTTGCCTCGTGACTGCCGCCGAGTCGCTCGTCTTCGAATGGCCTCCAAAAGTGAAGAAGCTCGCGGGTGACCATCACTCCGCATCCAGATCAAGACTTGGTCGACATGAGTCGACTCGTGCCAACTCAGATCCAGGATGATCTAGTTCGCAACTGAATACTCCCTCCGGACTTGGCGTATATTAGACCCTGTAGAGGTTTAGTGGTTTTAGTAAAGTTTTATTGTTTATTTTGCATATTAGGTAGGGCCAGTTTGGCTGAATGTCTGCGTATCACAGACCACTATTAAGTTGGTATCCTGTGAGATAAGCTCGCCACGCGGCGAGCTCCAGTAATAACAGTCTCCACTTTGCCACGAAAGCAACAAGTCTTCTCTTCAGCAGCAGCTCTCCGATCCAGATCCCCCTTCCCACAGCACGCAAGGTAAGCCTGTATTGTCAGCGCGTGTGTAGTGTGCCAGCGGTGGCTCTGTGTAGGTGCGTTTGTTGCATTTGAGCGAATACAAGTTGTGTTAGTGTCAAGTGTGTGAGTGCATTCCCTTTTCTATTGGGATCTGGTAACGCCAGATACTCGATACTTCATATCGTTTCCCATATATTGTCTGGCAATAGTTCGCAAAAGTTAAGCTAGCTGTATTTCATATTAAGAGAGTTTTTGAGAGTGAGAGAAAGAGTGCTCTAGTTCCGGTATCCGAGTTAGTACCGCACTGCACAAATGTCGACGAACGTGTCCCATTGTGTGGTGGTCCCCCAGATCCGGCAAAGCAAGAAGTGCTAGCCGTCGACCCCAGATCCCGCGGGGCCGAAGTAGCCCGTGGTCAACCCCAGTGTCCGCAGGAGTCAAAGGGCTCTCCTGTGTTGAAGTAGTGTGTTAAGCCCGCCCGGGTCTTCCCCAAAGACCCGATTGTATTTGCCTGCATTTATATATTCATCTGAGTGTGTACGTGTAATCGATTGAAAGGTCCGCATCAGTGTTGTCCTGGTAAATTGGCTAGTGTATTGAGTGGCCGATCAGCGTTGCTGGGTGTCCAAACAACCAGATCCAAACGAACTAAAAAGGGTACACAGTGTGAGGTATTGATCAGAGGTTTGCTTGTGCGATCTCACAACGTTGGAAGAGCCTCACTTCTTGACCAACTTCCAGCGAAGTGTCTAGAATTACACGCCTTCCAGTTTTCTGGTGACCCACACCATCACAGCCTTCGTACTCGATTCCTTTCTCCACGGGCCACTCAGTAAGCTCACTTTTGCGGAGGTTGGACGGCGCTGGCCTGGACTTTGCTGTGAGAGTTGTGTGGTAGCTCGCACGACCCAAGACAAGCACAGAGGCTCGAGGAACATTGGGTAGCGCCTTCTTCTCCATCCAATCGAGGAAAATGAAGGCATTCATCTCCGTGTGGTAGTCGCAGTCTTTGAGCGACTTGCTGCCACGGAAAATCAGCATTGTGGACAGCACGAACCCTCTCGCACCCCCAATATGGCAGATAGTTGACCGCTCTCCTTTGCCACTTGGAATCTTCAGTCCTCCGCGACCGATGCCATCGATCCACACGTTCGCTGGCGTCATGTTCTTGTTCGCCCAAGTTTCGTCCTGGTAGAAATGGCCCTCCTCTCGATACTCGCGCAGCTTCTTGATGTAACGCACTTGCTGTGTGGCAACGAAAGCATTTTTTCGAAGGTCCTCGTAGTGCGTTCGGCGCGTGCCGTAGTTGTAATTCATCCGCGTGGTCACGAAGTGGTACAGAGTGCTCCTGCTCCACACCCAGCTTGTCACTCGCGTGGCGACTCCTTGGTTTAGTTTTGCGAGGAGGGTCGTAAGCGTGACGTACTGCAGACGGCCTTGCGCACCACACTAACAAACCCCTCCGGCACGACCATCTCGTGATCGCGTGTTTCTGTGTCTTCAAACTCGCTGGCGCTCTCGAGCTTTGCTCGCACTCGCAATACAGACCGAGTGCTGATGTCAAAACACTCTGCTGTGCGGTCCACAGGACGACTAAGCAAGCGAGACTTTTTCTCTCGGGCTTTGCGCTCGAAAAACGTATGGACGCCGTCGATGGCGTGCGCTAGGTTCTCACTGATCACTCTGCACTTCCGCTTTCGTGCTTCTGCTTTGCTTGGCTTGCTCGTGCCCGCCATGCTCCACTGTTTGTTGCGTTCGATCAAGTCGGCAAAAACTGGTGTGTGAGAGCTAAATTGGAAGCACAGGAATTTGTCTTTTTTTATCTCATCATCGCGGCACGAATTCTTCATATGTGACGTCGAAAATGAGCTTTCAAAGCTGTATTTTGATTTTTGATTTTCCAAGTGACTTATTATCTGAAACAGGGTTTAGTTTGGGTAAAACCCAATTTTGGTCAAAATGGTGTGTCAGGAGATTGGCCGTTGCACAAATTGCGTGGTGCACCTTAACATTGGCTTTTCGGCTGCACCCCCGGCATTTGTGGCGAAGAACGCGACTCGCCCCCAATCGCTCGATCGCTGCTGCCCGATCAGGAAACATGCTCAGCCTCCTCCGCACCGCTCGCCTCGCCCCAGCCGCCAAGCTCGCGCTCGGCGCACGTGCTGCTAGTACCGTCGGCGGCGCCCTCGACGAAGCTGTGGAGCGTCTGCCGCACAAGGAAGCGCTGCGCAGCATCAAGCAGGAGCTGCGATGGAGTTTCAAGGAGCTCAACGCGATCGTCGACGAGGTCGCCTTCGGTCTCCACTCGCTCAAGTTCGAGCCGGGCAACGTGCTCGCGGTGTGGCTGCCGAACAATGCCGAGAGTGTAGGTTGCTGCTGTGTGCACCTTTCCTGCGACGCATATGAACGATTGCCGGCACACGAAGAAAGCGACGGGTTTGTTTCAATGTGGAGTGATGATGCTAAAGTGATCGCTGTTTGCTTTTGTGTGTATCTTTTGCGTATGGATACAACAGGTGATCACCCAGCTCGCTGCTGCCAAGGCGGGCATCACCCTTGCCGTCATTGACCCAAAGGTGTCGACTGCGGAAGAGATCGAGTTCATCCTGCACGACAGCAAGGCGAGCGGCATTTTGTTCGAGCCAAAGATCGCCGGTCGCAACCAGACCGAGATCATTCAGGGCCTCTTCCCAGAGCTCGCCACATGTACGTTTACTGTTGTTAGGTGTGTGCTTTTGATCGTGTGCTTTTGATCGTGTGCTCACCGTTTCTGTTATGCCGGATTGTATGGAATAGTCCGTGAGCAGTTCGAGGTGTTCCGCCCAAAGAAGTTCCGCAACCTGCACACCGTGATCTCCACGGGCTTTGAGCCAGTGGAAGGCATTGCGCAGTTCCACCAGGTGATGGTGAACGCCCCGGAGAAGCACGAGGGTGCTGCGCTCAAGAAGGCTGTGAACGAGAAGACCCCGCTGGCCGTGTCCTACTCGAGTGAGTATCTGTTCATCATTGAGATGGTCATCTGACAATGTATCTGACGACCGCCTCGTTGTGTTTGGAATGTTCAGAGGTTGACGGTCAGAGCCCAAAGAAGGGCGACGTGCTTACCCACGCCGACGTGCTCAAGCGCGCCAAGGACCTTGCCAAGAGGTACGTTTTGTGATTGCAATCCAGCTGCCGATCATACTTCGAAGTTTATGCTGACTTGTGTGTGTTCAATTGCCTCGCTTCTTTCAGCTTGACGTTGACTGCGAGCGACAAGATCCTCATCACCGGCGAAGAGACCGCGCTCTCGTTCGCGCCAGTTGCCGCGATTGAGTCGAGCTCGCTGGTTGTGCTCCCATCGGCCGAGTTCGACCACGAGGCCATCAAGCACGCGCTGAAGCTGGAGCCGTGCAATATCGTAGGAAGCGGCGCGGTCAACTTCAAGCGCGTGTAAGCAGCATAGCACATCGGAAATCTCTCTTTCTTCGTCGTTCGCGTGACGCAATCAGACTGCCAGCGAAGAAGAGAAGACGAATCAGAGAAGGAGAAGAGCAGCAACACGTGAAGTATATGGCTAAGAAGACGAGAGAAAGAAGAAAAACATCAGCAGACAATGAAATGCGGAAAAATGACTGCAAAGCGCACAGCACAGCACACCCAGTTGTTTTATTTTTCAGTGGTATGATGTACGTGTTCAGCATGATCGATCCATGAACCGCCGCGAGCCAAGACGCAAGCGAGCGACTTGTGGATTAACCGACGTGCTGTCGGTGGCTTCTGCTCGAAACGTCGCACTCAGGAGTCGTTCACATGAATCTTTGAACAGCTCCTTGTACGAGCTCGCATGCGCTGAGCTGGTTGTTGGACACAACGAGGAGACACGTGTTCAGGAAGAGATCCACTGATGCGGTGTGACTTCAGGAAGTGATCAGGAAGTGAAGCGCACTGCATCAATGCCAAAACTGAAGGGCGATTGAAAGTCAGCTCTCACGATAGGTCCTGCTTAATAAGGGACCGCCCTCTGTTGTGGTAAGTTACAATTGCCCAAATTAGCGTTTCTGATTGGCTGCATTAATTTATAAGATTTACAATATCAACCAGTAAATGTTTTTTTCTCATAGGTTCAAGAGATGGGCGATCGCGATAGCAACCCTAAATTTATTTCTTTTGAGCATGCATTTTATTTTGTTTTGGGATCTCGTCATTTACTTTCCAAAGTTTATATAGATGTGATCTTGAATAAAAATACAGCTTCCATATGAAAATGAAACCCTTTGAAGCCGAGTTAGCATAGTGCATAAATACGCACAAGAGCGGTGTTGGAACGAACTGGAAATTTATTGCCTGTATAATTTTTTGAAAAGAAGGTGACCTTCGGCAACCGCGCTTTTTCAATGATCGCGTGCGCCTCTTCATTTCCTGATCTTCCTTCAAGCAGAGCAGGAAGCCAAGCAGCAAGCAATAGGGAAAGCGAGCGCATGGAAGACGACGAAGACGTGCTGGACGAGCGAGACGCACCCGTGTTCTCCGGAATCTCGCCGCGCAGCATCCACCTCGTCGATGCGGCGCTCGCGCAGACGCAGACGCGCATCGTTGCGCCAGACGCGCGCACCATCACGATGACGACCACGACGAGTGTTAGTTCGGCGCCGACAGACACGGGCACTTCCGCAGTCGCGACGACCACAAGTGCATCAACGACAAACGAAATGGATGAAGACGCTGAAGCCATGGAGCAGCAGTCGTTGCTGCGGGAAGAGCAACCCGATCAACAGCAGCAGCAGCGTCGAGTACCACGTCAGCAGAACCGAGCCGAGCGTAACAGCAGCAGCGGAGACGGAGCCTCCCCCTCGTCTGGCGCATCGCTGAATCGCGCAACGAATGAGCTAGACTGGGATGTCGAAGAAGACGGGTGGATGCCGAAGCCTGCGAGATTACACTCTGGGAAAACACGCTCGTGCGCGGTCTGCTTTGCGCCATTGCAATACACGACAATGCAAGGTTGGGACGACTACTTGCAAAGCGAGGAGTATCTGGTTCGACTGCAAGACAACCTCCTGGACGACACCTTCATCTCTGGTTTGATCTGCGGCGATAGCACCGGTGGAGACCTGCCGACCGAGCACCGCATGCACAAGAACCGAAAGATGAAATGCAGGCAAAGCGTGCATGACTATTTGAACATGGTCAGTGCTGGTGTCGTCGACAAGTCTGGAAAAGAAAAAGCCTCTATCCGGACGCTTGAAGAAATGCTTCTGCGCGTGCTGCCGACTCCGGTTTTGACCCACGTGATCGAGCGACGTCTCGCCGTCATCTCTCACAGCTCACGAATTGCGTGCAAGTTGCTGAAGGATAACCGAGTACAGAAAGTCGCGCGACCAGTCGACACATCTGGGGCGAATGTCGAGCTCCACCACCTTGCGATTCACACGCTTTCGGCGCTTCTCTCGTCATTCGACTACAACAGTCAGCATGCACCGCAGTCGTTTGAAGAAATGTCAAGACTACTGACGTGCTTCCCAGTGCTGTCTCTGTATTCGTTTTGGAGCCCGAAGAAGACGAGTCCCGAGAAGCCTCTCGTGCTGAAGAGCGACATGGTCGAGGCGACTTCGTGCTCTGGTAATCCAAGACCCCACCCTGCTGATTTCGCCATCGACAATGCCGACAACACGTTCTGGCTTTCGCAGCAACGACCTGGTCTGACACACTTTGTGATCCGCCACCCGGACGTCTCGCGAATCTCGTCGATCCAAATTCGATGGCATTTGAAGTGCTTTCCTCAGAAGGTTGCCATTGAATACCGCACTCCTGGAAGTGACACGTTTGTGCAGCTAACCGAAGAGAAGACGACCGTCGTTCAACCACCCGAGTACTTTTCGGTTCGCTTTCCCGAGCCGTGCGCAGAAATGCGAATTTCGATGAGTGGGATCCCGCCGGCCAATCGGAATGGTACTTACGCTATCGAGAACATCCGACTCAACGTTCCGTGCGCGAATTCTCTCTTCGTAGAGCCGAAATCGGCGCTGAACGACGTGGCAAACTGGTTGCTTGGAGCAGTGCAGCATCGAAATGAAGACGTCATTATCGAAGCCATCGGTGCACTGAAAGCTTGGGCTTTCTCGACCGCGTCTTTGAGCACGACTCTTCTCTTTGTGAAGATGCTGCTCGATTTTGGCAAGCGATGCTCATTCTCAGCGGATCCTGGTGTCTCAAGATTTGCGATTCAACAAGGTTACATGCTCTACGAAGGAATCAAGGCTTACAAGTCGGACGAATCGGAGAAGATGCTACGTGGTGAAGGAAAGAAGAAAAACAGTGAATCTCGGAAAATCCGTGCGCTGTTCGAGTCGTCCGTGTGCTCTGCAGGAGTGACAATCGAAGATGCCGGCCTCACTGTTCGTACGCGTGAAACAAGCTACCAGTATGCAGCAGTGAACACTGGGGTCTCCGCTGGAAAAGCTTCGTGGAAATTTCGATTGGACAACGACACCGTCGATGACGAAATGACCTGCTTCGGCGCTGCCATTTTACCTGTGACTGTCAGTGGCTATGACTCGTCTCCAAATTTGTGGATGCTCCGCGGTTACAACGGAAACCTGTACGCGCGAGGTCACAAGTTGAGCAGATCGATCGGCAAAGTGCATCCTGGAGACGTCGTTCAGATCGAAGTGGACATGACTGAAGGCACAATGGCGTACACGATCAACGACACGGAATACGGAGTCGTCTTTACCGATCTGGCTGGGCACGAGGTGTATCCTGCAGTGTCTTTCTATGGATCTGGAAAGGTGATCACGCTGCTTGGCGTCCAGAAGTGGGACGATTCCGACTCAGGAGCAGCAGATATCGACCCGGTGTACTTATCGAACATCAAGGAGTACCATTATTCTGTCGGGTATGGAACGTTTGGCAAGGGCAACCAACTCGGCTACGCAAGTGATTCTGACGCGCGAACGCTCCCAGCTGGTACTCCGACAGCCAGTCACCCCGTGACCATCAGCGGAGAGCCTCGTCAGCGATGTCTATCTACGCACCCTCCTTCGCGGGGAAGCAGCTACGTCATATATGACTTGGCGGACGCTTACAATCGCCTTGCCGGCGCTGTTGGGATCAACGACGACGTCCAAAACGAGGTGTTGCAGCAGCGCGGAGTCTCCGTGGTGTTCTCGATCGTAGGTGATGGGAAAGCGCTTTGGCATTCGAAACCAACATGCGAGGCTCGTCAAGTCGAGAAGTTCGATATCTCAGTGAAAGGCGTGCGAATGCTTGAGCTGGTCGTGACGTGCTCAGGATCGAACCATTGCGCCCATGCTATTTGGATCGATCCGTGTGTGTATCCTCTTGATGAGTGGATGTGCACAGAGTGCACGTTCACAAATAAGGGAACGCACAAGACCTGCACCATCTGCAGAATCGGAATGCGCTGCACGAGTTCAACCGATTTGACTGCTCCGTCACAAATCACTGCGTCAAATCCAGCGGCGCACGAAGCAAGCAGTCTAGCATCCCACGAAGATGCACAATATCTCGAGCGACTCATGAAAAGCCCTGATCCGTTTCTAGAGCTTGGTTCGTTGATCACGAGTGAGCTGTACGAGCTGAGCTGTCTTTCATCGAAGCGTGAGAAGCTGAAGCACGGTGATGACACCGCGCGTCGAGTGCCTGACTTGCATGGGCGAGGAAATCAGCGCAGCATTGTGGGATTTGAAGAACCTTTCTTCCGCCAGCCATGTGGATCTACCTTCACGTTGCTCCTCGCCATGCTTCGGAGATTCCAGGTTGGCCTCACGTGTCAAGTTGTGTCTGAGAATTCCAGCGAAGCAGAGAAGCATGTGTTCAATCATTCTAAGCAGATGTGCATCCACACTCTTGGGATTATTAGCTCAAACTTCGAAAGCATTGCCGTGTATGAAGTTGGCGATCTGAAGACGGAGATTGGAGTGACCGAGGGGCTGGTTGTCGAACTTCGATGCGAGCTGGAGCGCATGGCGAACATTCACGACCAAGGTGGATGTCAACTTCCAAAAGAAGTCCAGCTAGCAGCGAGTGAAACAATCATTTCCGGCGTGTCGATGGTGTATTCCTCGTCGAGTGACAAGCTGCAGCTACTTCTCCGTCTTCTTCGGAGCCACGCGGTTGAAGCCTTTCGTCCAGGGACATCTCGATTTGTACTGTTGTCAGCATTGATGCAAGCGCTTGCGTCTCCAGGGAAAGAAGGAATTCTCAATCTGTTTCCGTTCTTGATGACGATGTCTACGGGAGGATCGCTTGAAGTCGACAAAACATCTCTGGACGATGTGAACGAGACTGTGAGCCTTCTGATTCACGTCATCCAGAAGTCCGAGTGGAAACAAGTGCCGAGTGACAACTCTAACAGTGGCATCGGCAAAGATGCTTCGATTGCCAATGATGCACTGGCATTGCTGAAAACGTATCAGCTGTGCTTGCTAGCAGAAGCTGTTGGACTGACGAAAAAGAAGCGCAACAGCGAGAGCGTTCGTGAAGTTCCAAGTGCGCTCAATTCATCAGAGCTGAACGTGAAGCGATTGCTCGTCCAAGAATCCACAATCCAGTACGGGTTTCTTTTGCTTCGTGCAAGCCGTGAAACGATCGAGTCACTACTGTCAGAGCAAACCGAGAATTCGTTTGTCCTGTCGCCAGAAGCGTGCTCGATCCAAGCCAGCATTCGCACTTGCGAGATTCCAGTGCTGTCTGAGCTGCTGCCATGGTTTGTGTCGTGCTTGTGCCTTTTGCGGCGGCAGACATGGTTGGCACGCCCAGTGCTTCCCGCGCTCTGTCGTCTGCTCGGAAGCTTCGATCAGTACTGCTCCGAGCTACAAATTGTGAACAAGTCAGACACTCGGTTGCGGAAACTCGAGCTGCACCAAGAAGCGCGCATGATCGAGGCACATGAAATGGAGCGCATGATTGCAGTGGACAAGTCTCTCGTTGTGAACCACCAAGCGTCGAAGCAGATGTACAACGTGTTTAAGCAACTGTACACAGGCGACAAAGACCACTTTGAAGGTCAAATTGGATTCCAGTTTGAAGCGACAAGCACTTTCCTGATCGTTGCTCTTGGTCGATCAGTGAATCCAGCGAAGAACAGTGGAAGACTAATACGGCACCACTCAGTGCGCTTGTGGGAGGAAGCTTCTCAGCTTCTGATTGCTCAGGTGACAGTCACTGGGGCTTCGAAGAAGGATTTACTCGGTTACGCACTGGAGCCGCTGGTGGCACCTGTGAAACTTACTCAAGGAAAATTGTATCGGCTGACCACCCAGGAGTTCGCGAATGGCGGCGACCCGTGGTACAAGAAAGAGAATCTACCCGATGAAGAATACGATAGCTCATACATCAAGATTCTGCGAGATTGCTATGCGTCAGGATCGACAGGTTTCCCGAACTCACAAAATCTCAGCGGCGCAGCGTACGGAGTACCGACTTTTCTTGTCGAGGGAGAGAATCCAGTGGCGTCAATTCCGCGCTTTGCCTCGCCGTTTGGAAGTCTTTCTTTGAGATTCAACGTGAAGAAGAAGCTTCAGTCTGTCTGCGTCAGTCACTCCGGTACATCGGTCTATGGTGTTGGCGGTGGGGCAACATGGCGCAGTTGTTTTCTACAGACAGCGTTTGTGCAAGGCGTTCACTCGGTTGACTTTGTCGTGAAGAGTGCAAGAGCCGGTGGCACTGTGTCTGGCCACATCTGCGTGGGCGTTGATTGGAGTATGTGCTCGAAAACGCAGGCGTGGTCGCGCCCCAGTTCCAGATTCGAGTCGTTCTTTGGCGAAACTCTAAGCAGTATCGGATGGATGCCATCGATTGGAGCGCTTTGGGTCAAAGGAAAGAGATCAAGCTACGGAAGGAGATTCACACTCGTGTCGGGAGACATCTTGACGGTGGTGATTGACTACGACCTTCACACCCTATCATTCGCGCACAACGGCACGAGCGTGGGCATCGCAGTTGGCTTGGCGGAATTGCATCCAGCTTCTTCGGCATTACCGCACCTTCCGGACGCGTTGACTCCAGGCGTTTCGATCTATGGCTCGCAAGACGTTGTGCAAGTTCGACCATCCGGCATCGCGAAATCGACGCTTCGAGTCCACTGGCTGTTTGACTTGCACAATTCTTTGTCATCGCTGGCTGGAAGAATTGCGGGTACCCTCATCGCAGGTCACCCAGTCAATGGCATTGAAGAAGAGCTGCTCCCGTGGCTACAGTCTCCGCTTCTCAGCGGAGGTATCCTTGGCGACACTTCTGTTGGATACCGTGACCAGCGCGACAGTGGCCAATTAGATTGGCAGAAGTCGCTTGAAAAGGAGTTCTCCCAGAGTGCGTCAAATCCAGCATTTCGGTCGGTGCTATTGGGATTCCGAGACACAAGCGACTCGGGGTCTACAATCCCAGCCAAACGAGCGTCTGGTTCAAGCACCATGTTCAATGCCGAGTTATTCGCCATTCGACAGAGCAAGTTTTTCGAGAGTCTATCGCAAGACATGTCGGATGCTGGTTCGGCTCACATCATCTTGAGCTGGTTGGAAAAGCGCTCTCCGGATCGATCGTTCCTCAGCAGGCTGGGCAAATTCCCGAAGTGTGAAAGGCTGATGTGTGCAGCTTTGATCAAGCATGCTCCGCCTCACGTTTTGCACGAAGTCCAGGCAATTGTCTCCGGTGCTGATCCGACTCGCGCAGAAGCTCTGGATCATTCAAACTTGGATCCTTCGGAAGATCTTCTTCTTGTTTGGAAGCGCATCGTGACTCTTCGGCACTGGTTGATCAAGTCAAGACAAGATTATCGCGCGAGATCGTCTGACGAAACAGCGGTGGAGCCTATCGAGACTGAAGGCGAAGCTAAAGTAACTCCTCGAAACGATGACGACGATGATGATTGGATGAACTTCGAGAAGCGCTTGGTGATGCCAAAAACGTTCGACGACTTTATCGAGCAAGTCTGCCAGCGGGCAGAGTTCTTGTGTTTGCTGGACCCTGCATCGGAAGAACGAGAGAAGCTGAATGTGGACTCGCAAGTTGCTCTTAGCAATCTGGCTGAGAAGTGGAGTGCACAAAAGACTCCTCCTTCCTTGCAGCCAATGCTTGAGCGATGGAAAAGTCTACGTGAATCGGACAGCTCCAAATGGTCGGGAATTGTCGATGTGCTGCGAGCTCAAGATCGATGGCGCAGTCGCAGAGCGTCCATCACACACCCACCTGGGGTACCGAGCAGCGAAAAGGTGGTGCCCAGGCCGAGCCTGAACGCGCTCGGAGAGCAAGATGAAGAAGTGAATCTGAAACGACGCTACCATTACAAGGACAGCTTCTCAGCTACGATGAAGGCGTGTGACTTGTACATCCGAAACGGTGTGGGGGCTCCGCCTGAAGTTCTGCGGATGCTGTTGGAGAGAAGACAGAAGCGTTCCGATTCGCGTCTTTTCGGGTTGCAGGCGATGAAAAGCATCTTGAGCATCCTGTCATTTGACACGGCACGTCACAATGCAATTATTTTCCTCCGACCGGCGCTGAGAGGATTCACGGATGACGAGAAAGAGTCTCGAGAGCTGAACGACGGGCAAGTTGTGACTGAGAGTTTTCGAGCGACAGTTCGGCATCACTATCTCAAAGGACTCGAAGGATGCAATCGTCCTACGATCGAGAGAGTGCAGCAAGCGTTTTGCGAGCTCTACTCGTTCCTGGTTCAGCTACTCAGCTCGAATGCTGGAGGTGATTCCGCAGATTCGCAGTTCAAGCACGCAATTCTGTGCGCATGGTGCCTGGATTTCGAGCCTCGAGATCATCCTTTCCTGCTGAAAACGGGTATTCTGTCAACCGTCCACGACATGTTCTCGATCCAGTCAAGTCAAATTGATGCTGCTGCAGACCTGGCAGGCATGAAAATGACTGCGAAGACCTACTTCGATCACTCAGCAGCACGACGGAGCGCCATGCAGTACACAGCCATCAATTGGCACCCGCTTTCGGAAGAGTTTGTGCAGCAGAGTGTGCTTCACACGGGCTATGTCACGAAGCGTGACATCTTGCGACTACTTTTGCGTGCACCATCGTATGCATGCACGAAGCAATGGTGGAAGGAAAGCGGACTCGACTTTGCACTGGGAGAAGATGACTCGACATCGACCTCGTCTTCCCGCCATACTGCATCATCCATGGCACTCCTGTACTCCGAGTTGCTGAAGAACTTGCAGACGAAGCTGTCGTGGTGTGGTCCTCAATTCCTGGGTCAGAAAGCCCTTCAGTTCGGCATGGCATCTTCCTCCGCTCACGGCTCTCCTCCAGGGCAAAACACAAAGCCGGCTGACATCAGCTTTGTCGAGACACCCGCACTGGGCGAAGTGCAAGACTTCTGCATTGAGATGTGGGTCTATCCGGTAGAGCTGACTGGATATCGATCACTTCGAAGCGACAATGGATTCCAAGATGGGAGTGTGTATCTGGAGTTTGTGGACCATCACCTGCAGCTCGGAATCAGTGGAAACTTCCCTCGCGAGCAAGTCTTCATTTCGTACCGCTTCCGAGCGCATGAATGGTCTCATATCGCGCTTTCGTACGACGCGCGGAAGAAGAGTCTGGCTTTGGTTGTGAACGGCGCAAAAGTTGAAGAGCGACTATATGAGCGCGTTTGCGACTCGATTCACTTTCGCGCTGGACGAATTGGTTGCTGGGTCAGCGAAGTGGACGCTCATGGCGTGACCGCCTCTACTGCTACTATCCAGCGCAACTACAAAGGCTCGATTGCAGAGATTCGTGTATGGCGTGTTCCAAGAACCGCTGAGCAGATCAAGCGCGACTATCAGCGAAGCATTCCGTTCGAAGTTGAAAAGGTTTCCCGCTCGAACAACAACCAGTTCGCAAGCGATTTGCTTGCGCTATGGCACTTGAGTGAAGGAGAAGGATTGTGCGGACATGACAGTGCTCCGTCACTGTCACGAGAGACAAGTCACTCGGCAGCGGATCAAGCTTTCCTGGGAAAGAACGCCAGCATTTCATCGTGCCACTGGGGTTTGACGAACCTTCCTGTTGTGTCGAGTCCAAGTGTGAACGCAGTTGATGTCTCCGAATGGGCGAAGGTGATGCGAGGCATTATTGCATTTCAGCGCAAGATCCGATCTTTGGTCCACGAGCACTACCAGTCAGCAGTGGTTTCGTCAAGACTCGTCTGCCAATATGAAGAAAATCAATCCACCCAGCGCTGGAGTGATCTTTCCGATGAAAATGATGACGAATATGACGGAGAAGACGAAGACCATCGGCTCGCGAGTTCGTGTGGTGAAAGCACTTCACTGAAGGATCTGGGTCAAGCAGCACAACAGTTAATCAAGGAGTGGAGCATCTCAACTGACCAGCAAATTCTTCTGAAGAAACAAACGAAGAGATGCGCTTGGATAGTCTTCAGATTTCTGGCGACAATTGGCGTGGGAGGCGTCATTGAAAGGCGAGAAGGCGAGGCAAAGTCTGTGGCGGCAATTGCGAAAATGAAGCGAAAGCAGAAACTGCAAAAAGGCGATTCAATAAGTGAGCTTGGCTCGCCAATGCACCAACGTTTGTCGAGTCTGGGAAAGCTGGACGCTGCAAGGGCTGCTGGACTCAGCTATGATGAAGAGGACCAGAAGGCTCGTACGATTGAAGCAGCGAGTGACGCGGCAAAAAGTGCGGCTACGAACAGGGAGCTTGAGGAACCTGTCCTTCAGACGCTGTGGTTCTCGCAAGAGTTTCACCGGAAAGTGTTCGAGGTCATCGAAAGAGAGCTGGTTCTTGGGACTACTCTGATTCGTGATGCAGAGGGCCTGACGCGCGCGCAGAGAATGCTTCGATCGATCTCGACACCGATAAAAAGGAAAGGGGAGGCACTCCGCTCGCACACGAGTGGAATTGAAGGCAAGGGCATCGGCGTGCATCGGCCGAGACAGCGTCTACCAAGTGAACTTTTAGCGCAAGGAGAGCTGATGGAGACACTGGAAGTGGAGATGTACATGTTTGGCTTGCTGTCATTCATGCTCTCCTTGAGCGGAAGCTCGCCAGCGCTGCATCATCTGTCCAAGTCCAAGACTCTGAGAGAACTGCTCGATTTACTTCGCACAGCTTCTCCGCGCTCACAACGAGTTGTGAAGTTGTTGCTACGGCGATTGTGCTGCGGTGGGATTGTGACTCCGGCGAATGTGAGCTCCCTACTTGGGTCAGAATCAGTGTTCGTCGACCTTTTACTGGATCAAGTTGCTGAATCTGTTTGCAGCACCGCGGCTCCGCTGTCGACGCACAGTGTTGGCGCAGCGTTAAGCGGCGCATCTGGTGATTCGAGCAACCCAGCGCCAATCACCGAGTCACTTTCAAATCCGACAGGGTTTCGGTCAGGGCAAATCTACCTTGTTCTCGCTTCGGAGAGTGTTGCGCTGCTACGACTTTTGCTGAAGGAAAGAAGCTGGCAAGCTCGTGTCGCGGAGTTGCTGTGCTCTGCCATTCGGAATGTCACCCCCGTACTCACGAGGCGAAAATCCGATTCGTCTTACGCGAAGAATGCAGAACCTTCGGATATTCGAGTACGAGCCGCAATCATTCGCGCTGTTGGCGCGCTGTGCGTCCTCGGTTCGCACTCCGACTGTCTTCGAATCGGTGGGCGAGTCGAAGTGACAGCAAAGGAGTCTCGACCAGATCAGACACACCTCGATTATGGCTTCAACTTCTCGGATAGTGGCGCTGGACCTGCTCCAGCAACACTCATCGAGCTCAATTCGAGGACATCAACGGTTCGAGTCGTCTTTGATGCATCGTCGGAGGAGTTCGACCCTGGTCACAACGTTCAAGAGGTAAATCTGTCTTCCCTGTCGCCGGTTGAAGAGATCCGCCTTCCCTCGGATGTGATCCCATTGACAATGGACATGATGCCCGTGATTCTTAAACTCTCATCGCTGGAAGAGTCAAGCGTCATGTCCAGCTTCGATGATCTGTGGCGAATGCAAGTGCGTTCTCGCGCCCTACTGGCTCTTGAGGCGATTTTACGTCACTCGATGCACATGGCGAAAGACGTCGCTCATAAGCATATCACGAAGAGCCTACTGAAGAGCGCGTTATCTCCGGTGAGCCTGAACACGTTCGTCAGCTTGCCTTTTCTTCAAGAGCGAGGTCGCATGATTCTTTGCCGATTGATTGAATCGTCAACCCCACTCGGAAACGCAATGTTTCGCGGTCTGAGCGATCCAAAACCTCTAACTATCGCTGATGCGAAGGCGGACGCTGACAGCTCAGGAGGTGCAAGTGGTGATGCCAACGACCCAGAAGAAGAAGAGAGCGAGGAGTATCGTGTTCGCAGAGGATTTGCGTCCACGCTTTCTGCGATGGGGTTCGAGTTTGATTTGTGCATGGCAGCTCTCGAGCATTCACGAAACGATCCAAATCTTGCTGTTGAGTGGCTGATGGGCGCGGGCGCTGCTGCGTATCAAGAGAGACAACAGACCCAACGACTGGCGACTGCAAGTTTACAAGCTGGGCAAGAAAGCGAAGCGAGTGAAGGTGGACAGGCGTTGACTCTGGAAGCGAAAGCTCGAGAGCTGGAGAACATATCTGGAATGCCGTACTGCCTTGCTTTCTGTGCTCTAGAGCTTCTGAACAGCGATCCGAATCGAGCGATGGAGTGGCTCATGGAGAACGGCTCTCGATACGTCGATAAAGCAGACAGCCTATCCCTCTTGGCGGATGAGTTTGTCACTGAGAAAGCTCTTACTCTGGACGACAGTGCGGCAATGGAAGACGTGGACCAACCAGACCCGCTCGTGTCATCTTCTAGCATCAGCTCTGCCGCAAATTCTCCAGGGGCTACAGCGGCTTCGTCTTCTCATCTTGTGAACGACATTTGTGACAACTCTGATATCATGGCGGTGACGTTGGCTCCGATTTTAGCACCTGCTGTGCAGAGACCCGCAACCAAGAAAGGCAAAGCTGTCGTCCGAGATTTGAGCAACTCGGGTTTCGCTCCGCTTGATCCCGAGTACCTGACGCCAAATGTCCTATTGAGTGTAAGCAGCCAAGTCGGTCCGTTGCCAAGTCTGTCTGCGAGTGGACGAACTGGGCTTTATCGTCGCTGCGCACAAGATCAAGGCGTGCTGATCACTTTCTTGAACACCGAAACGGGGGCGTACGAAGACGAGTGGCATTTCCCACAGGATGTGCGACGGATCACGAAGATTTACGACGAAGAGATTCAGAATGTCGGAAGTATCCATCGTGTTGCCTTGCGAACTGAAAATGCTCTTGCTACCCACTACGCTCGCAGTGCTGTTGCGGCGCTTCTGAGTGCAGGAGCTTCAGGTTCGAGTGGTGCATCAAGCGAGACTTCACACACCCATCAGATTGCGTCAGTTTCAGACACGATTCTCAATGCAGTTGGTGGACCTCGTCAATTTGTGAACCTGCTGAAGCTAGTCGCAGCATCCGAAATGGCGTTTTCTCGTGGACGACATGCTTCCCAAGTGAACTCTTCAGCGACGGAGAACAAAGCACGGCATCGAGTCAAGATGGGTGGAAAGCGTCTTGACCGCAGTGTGATTCGTGAGGAGACTGGATCGATCCTGCAAAGCGTCCAAAAGATCACGCTGGAAGTGCTCGAAGAAGAAGCTCGGTGTGGAAAAGTCCAGCACGCTGATTGGCTTTGGTATGGAGAACCAAAAGCATCGCGTTCAGCCCATGCTGATTTATCGAAAGAAAACAGTGCAGACACGAGCTCGGAGCTCGATGTTTCAAGTCTTGAAGGGTCAACAAGGAGAATGCTGCTCGACGAGTATGGCGAAATTGATGAAGACCTGTATCGAGCAATCGCCATGTCTGTTCAGGAATCTGGTGCGCTCTCGTGTGCAAGCTCTACTCGACGTCAATCCCAGATGGAGGAGACGAAGGAAGAGAGCGAGGAGCGTGATTTCGTGAGTTTTCTGCCGAAGCACAACACGATGATGCGAACCCGACAACCATCCTATGCAGAAGCGCAAGAAGTGGCGAATGAATATCTGGGTGGTGGTGTTGACGACCATGATGGACTTCTCTCGAGCGTGCTGGTAAAAGAATGCGTCAGTCATTTCGTCGAGTCGACTCGCGTCGCTGGAGAGGGGCTCTCGAACGACAGATCTGCGCAAGATCCACGCGTGGCGGCTCAAGAATTCCATTCACTGCATCCGTACTTTGGTCGCTGCGAGTACACGCGAGCTGTCGCTGTTGATCGGTCGTTCCGCTGCGTTCGAGTTGTGTTTGACCACCGCTGCAAGCTGGGTGTAAAAGCCAAGCTATCCTTCTACTCAGACGCGGAGTGCGAGAATCGCATTTTGCTGGTGGACACTACTGCTACTGCGGGCGGAAAGCGCATTCCAGACCTGGTCGTTCACTCTCACCAGTTTTGGTTTCGATTCAACGCAGTGGAAGACGACCCAGGCAAGAATCACGGATATGGCTATCGCTTCCAAGTGAAGCCCATGCCAAGCATATGTTGGTCGAAAGAGGAAGAGGTGCTAGTGAACCCGTCACTCGAGTGGGCGTGCTGGATTCTCGAGTTCTTACTGAACAATGCTACCGAGCTGGTGGCGCGTGGAGCAGTTCACAACCGCAAGATTTACGGTGCTCTTGTGAGATACTTGAGATCTCCTGGTGCGCCCTTCAAGAGCCGAGTCGTGCGACTGCTTCTTCAATTGCTGCACAACCCGGAGCTTTTTCCAGCCTCCGAAAAGCCAGATCTTGAAGCGTTGGAGTCGATTGGCCAGTTCGCATTGGCTCGTAGCAAGATTGAGAAGGACAGCGGAAAGCCCTTCATTTCAGCCCATCTACTTCAGCTAGTGGAGCTGTCCATGATGACGTCGTCTGCGGCAAAAGTCTTTGAGCGGTCAGGTTCCGATGCGCATGCTTCCGAATGGGCTCCGATCAGACATCCGCTGAAACTGCCTACTCCAGCTGATCGACGAGCTGCTTCTAGGATGCTGGACGACGTGAACGAGCTGACGAATTTCCTGCTTGGGAAGAGTTCAACACTGCCGCAGCACATTCTGGTCGCGATTTGGCTCGATACATATGGATCAACGAGCATCATTGAGAGCCCACATCCATACTCTTCACAATCCAAGCTCACTGGGAAGCTCAACTTCGCAGGGGCGCAGTCTCTGCTTGTGACATTCGATTCTCGCTGTGCAACCGCTTCGGATGCTGCGTTTTTGGAGCTCAGCGGCAGCTCCAGCATTCCTGGGGATGATGGTGACAAACAAGTGGTTCTCAAGCGGTACAGTGGATCAAGGCACTGGCCCTCGGGGGCGGTCGACTTTTCGGGTGATGTTCTCGAGTACAAGTTCGTCGGAGATGATAACCCCGATGGACTATTTGGTGTCAGCTTGTCTGTCACGGCTGTGGGGTTGTCAAAAGACAAACAGCTTGCCCGGGCGTCTGTTGAAGACATCGTCGCTTTGCTTGACAAGCTTGTGGTGGCATCCCATGCTCCTCATGGTGACGACGGCTCAGAAACTGCCCAAGCAAAATCGACGGTTTGGTCATCTGCGATGGATCTACAGCTCGTCGACTGGGTCAACACGAACGTGGAAAATGCTGGCTCCGCGACTCTGAGTTCTGTCGACCTTCGGCCGTCGGATGTGCGACTGCATCCGACACTCGATGGACTTCGCTGCTCACTGTTACTGGACCTACCCATGGAAGACGTGCAGCTGCGATTCTCGCTGCTCAAGTATTTCAACCAGGCTCTGAAGGAGTGCCTCCCGCTGCTGGATCTGCGTGACACAACTTCGTCCTGGACAGTTGCCCATCGACTGCGACTGTTGAGCCACTGCGTCTTCTTTGACATCAAGAATGCATTGGTGGAGGCTGCGATCGAAGCAACAGGTCTCTCAGGCGATGCTGCGAGTAACAACACCAACACTGCTCGCATCACTCTCGACCGTCTGCAAGCGCTCGAGTCTCGAGACGACCGAGAGGTTGAACCGTCGGTGTCGGAATGTTTCTTCGCGCAGGCGTTCCGGCAGCTCAACTGCGTGGATCCGACACTGTTTCGACGAAAGATCGACAGCAAGGGCCGACTCTTCAGCGTCAAGTTCCGTGGTGAGGAAGGCGTGGACTGGGGTGGCGTTTACCGCGAAGGCGCGAACTCGATGGTGGACGACCTCTTCTCGGCGCACTTCGGCCTCTTTGTTTTGTGTCCGAACGGCCAACACGACACGGGCATCAACCGCGGCATGTACCTGCCAAACCCCAAGTGCACGTCGCCCGTGGCGATCCAAATGTACGAGTTCGTGGGCAAGCTGCTGGGCATCTCGCTGCGCACGCACGGCGACTTCCCGTTCGCGTTCCCGTCACTCGTGTGGAAGCAGCTGCTGCACCAGCCGCTGGACGAGAGCGACCTCGAGGGCACGGACGCCATGTTCGTGCAGATGCTGGACGGCATCCGCAGCTGCGAGCGCGATGGCATCCTGACAGAGGAGGAGTTCGACGCGGCCTTCGAGGGACTTGATCTCAAGTTCACGGCTTTCGACTGCAATGGTCAGGAGGTTGAGCTCGTGGACGGGGGCAAGGGGATGCGGGTGACGTTCCAGAATCGACTCGAATACTGCCGCCTCGCGGAGCAGTACCGTTTGTACGAAGGTTCCTTGCAAGTGGCTGCAATGGCGCGCGGCTTTGCGCTGATCTTCCCAATGCGTGCGCTGACACTGCTGACGTGGCAGGAGATGGAGATTCTCACGTGCGGCTCGCCCAAGATCGACATTGCGCTCTGGAAGCAGCACACGCGCTACGATGGCTACAACGAGGGTGACGAGACCGTGGCGCTCTTCTGGGAGGCCATGGAGTCGTTCAGCGACGAGCAGCGGTCGGACTTTGTACGCTTCGCGTGGGGGCGCAGTCGTCTGCCGCGTGGCAAGTGGCCGCAGCCGTTCAAGCTGACGAAGAAGGGCGGGCGCGACAGCACGCTGAGCCTGCCTGTGGCGCACACGTGCTTCTTCTCGGTCGAGCTGCCACCGTACACGACCATAGAGAAGATGCGCAGCATGCTGCTGGCGACCATCAACTTTGGGCTCGGCGGCATCCTCATGGCCTAGGTATGCGATGCGTCATTGTGTCTGGTCGATTCACAGGGCGAACAAGAGTGAGGCTCAACCAGATGATGATGACAAGAAGTACAAGACAGGTTGGATCTGGATTTCAAAATTAGGTGGACACTTGAGAGTTCTTTTATATAGTTACAATGCACGTATTGGTTTGTTTACTTTCGCTTCACCCACGTCAAACGTGGCTCTGCTTCAGCCACTGGTGTTACCACCGCCATGCTCGAGAGACAACAAGCCTTGGAGAGACTGCCACCGCCAACAGGAGGGAAGGCTGTAACGATAGCGTCAGCCCAGCTTCAGTTTCTCTCCATTGAGTCATCGCACAGTGGGCTATCGAGTTGCTCCACACTGCAAATAATGATTCACCTTGATGTTCGTCGCTTCAGCGCTGATCAACCAACCACTGTACGCGTCGTCCTCTTTTTCTCCTCCCTTTGTGGCTTCTGCGAGAAAGAGGCGCAGCGAACATGAGTCACGCGCTGCCGAGGCGTGTGGGTCGTCTTTGCGATCGCTGCCGTCAGGTCAGGACAGACTCTCTTCTCATCGAAGAAGGCTCTTTCGCCTTTGTGCCGCACGCTATGTTAGCAACGACTGAGACAAAGGCCAAGAGAGACAATGAAGGGAGAAGAAGACTAGAGGACAAGTCAAGACTCGGCACTTCCGGAGCTCTTTCATATATATCATTACAATCAATAATGCATGTGCTGCCTTCAAGCTGCCTTCTTCATCCTGCATGCTTACTCACTCTCGCTTGGCCTTCCTGCCTCTGCTACTGGAACCGTGTTCAGACGACGACGAGCCTTTGGGGAACCGCCACCTATGATAACAGCAGCAAGAGTCCAGGCGGTCGTGGAAGAAGTAGAGCGCCACGCAGACGCCGTGCAGAAAGCTGATGACGACGCTGAATGTGATTACGTAGCGGAAGAGCGTGTTGGTCTCCCACAAGTTGGCCATGCGGATGAGCACGCTGCAGTGCGGAAAGTGCGTCGTGAGCACGCGCGACATCTCGTGGCCCGACGAGCGGAATTCGGCCGGGTCCACGCTCTCGAGCATCTTCTCCATCGTCTGGCAGCTCGCGTTCGGGTCATGTGCGTGAGTCACGAGCAGCGACGAGAGCGCCAGGTACGCTGGCACGAAGCCCGGGTGCCAGCCCACGGCGCGGCGCAGGCAGTTGACGCTCATGGACAGATTGCCGCTGCTCGCGAGCCAGAGCTTGGCCATGGTTGTCCAGCCGTCAGCGAGCGCTCGTCGGTCCGGCGCTGCTGTGTTGTTTCGCAGCAGCTCCCAGTCGGTGAGCGAGAATGAGCTGGACCACGAGGCCTCGACAGCAGTGGCGTCGTCGAAGAGAAGCTCGCGCTCGTCTTGAAGCAGCAGCTCCATGTGGTCGCGCTGCAACTCCTCGAGGTCGTCGTCATCCGAGCTGGCGAACGCATCCGCGTACGGTTTCCGCAGATCTTCTGCAAGGATCGGCAACGAATCGCGCGCCGTGACGGCAGCGAGCGCGTCGAGTGCGCTGGCGAAAGCGAACGCGTCACCTGCTCGCAATGCACGCGACGACGGTCGAGTGTCGTTCTGACGTTGCTGTTCAGAGCGAAGGTCGCTTCCCGCGCCTTCCTCGTCTGTACTGTCGTCTTGCTCGCCTCGGTGAGCCTGCGGGATCGTGATGCCGTTAATGATCACCCAGCGGGGGTTCGCAGGCTCGCGCGACAGCACGTGGCCTCTGTATTCCGCCAGCGTCTCGATGTCCACGGTCTTCTTGTTAAAGCCCTCCTGAGTCAAGTAGAGTCGCATTTTCTCGAGGATCGCGACGCACGGGGCATCGCGCGTCTGTACATCACGCGCGTCATTCACGTACACGGCGATGGGCTCGAGCGCGTTCTCGTGCGTGCGATGAAATCTCTTGTCGTCCTTGTCGAGGTGGACGAAGTAGACTTTCCAGTGCTCGACCGCCCCGAAGCGCCCCGTGGCGCAGCTGCCTGCGAGCTTGTAGTCGTCGTCCGTGTCACGCTCGAACTCGTTGTGGCTCGTGACGAAGGTGACGTCGTCTCGCTGCCCATTATAGCGATAGTGCTGTTCAGTGAGCCGCACCGAGTGGTGGATGCGCTCGGGATACCGCTCGTCGACTGCTAGCGCTGCTGTTGTCATTAGCAGCAGTAGCAGAAGAAGAGAGCGACTGAGAAGCAGAGAGTGCATCACGGGCGCGTGCTGCCGCTGCTGTCGTTGAAGTGCCATCGTTGTTGCCGTCTTCGTCGGATTGCTCTGTCAAGATCGTCTGTGAGCTATGGAAAGCTCATTTCAAAATCGATTCTAATTTAGTATTTGATTTACTATTGCATACAGCTTTCGAAGAAATAATCTGCCACCAAGCTAAAGAATAAGGCAATATACGGTTGCTCAATTCAAAATCACTTTCGATATCCACATACAAAAATCAAGCATACCAATAGAATCAGCTCGCAAACAGGTTCACAACATATGGACCACGTTTATAACGGTTTTGCCGCCATTTTTGTGGAGCCATTATTCCCCATTTTGCGTGACACAACGACAAGCAAGATGCTCGTGCCCGTGTGCGTGGACGGCGCGTCCAAGGAGTGGTCGATCGTGGAGCTGCAGGGCAACCTGGTGGTCGATGACGACAGCGCGCTGGCGGATGTCGACATCGGCACGCTGCGCTACGTGGACGGCGTGCCGACGATCCGAATCGGCAACCACATCCTCGCGGGCAAAGTCGCCAAGCTGCCAAAGCCCTTTGCGATCCTGCAGAAAGATGCCGAGGACGTCCGGTTACAAGAAGACGGAGGAGGTGCACGCGCAGTCGACAGCGGTGACGACGCAGGTAGGTGGCTTACTCTGTTCGCTCGCGGCGACCCACGGCACGTTTGTCGTGTGCCTATGCGCTCGCGGCACGTCATGCTCACGCGTGTATGTATGTATACTATGGTACGTTTGTTGCTCTATGGACCAGCGATGAGTGAGAGCGAGGCACAATTGCGATACGAAGTGGTCGGTATCGCGCGCACGCGCGTAATCTTCAACACACGCCCCAAGCCCGTACTCGTCGAGTAGTGAGCGCAGAGAGAGCGATGGCGCTTTGTATGCATGCAATGGTTAATGGACAGCCACGTTGCGTGCACCAGATTCATTCACGAAGCCATACAGTAAACAATCTCCAGTAGCATGAGCATGTCGTCGTACCGTCAATAAGTATTAAACTCACACACAGTGCCAGCAACACTGCATGATCCGACTCATGCTCGTTCCTTTCGACCAGGGTCTTGTATTTAGAGCAGGGCTGTATCACAGTACTGCACTTTCAATTGTGAGCCAACTCGAAGGTAAAGAACGCCAATGCAGCACGATCAGCGGCGCCAGTCGCAGCAGCAGCTCGCGCCTCGACCACCACCACCGCCTGTAGCCGCAGCTCCTTCTTCACTCTCGCATCAGCCTCCTAGTCACTCCTACCAGTATCAGCAGCATCAAGCGCCACCGCCGCCGCAGTGGACCACCGCACCACGTTTTCCTCCACCTCCATCGCAGTACCAGCAACAGCTACATGTCCGCCCAACGCCGTTCAGTGCGTATCCCGGGAACGTAGCTCCTCAGTATTACGGGGGTGGTCCGATGTACGCTCCGGTTGTGAGACCGCCAATGCCTGCAGTACCAGGTCACTTTCAGCCACGCCCCCCGTTTCATGTGAACCCGACGTTTCCACCACCACCGCCGCCGCCAGCGCACATCATTGAAGCCCAGTGGCTGGACGGCTTCAAGCGCCAGTTCCTCGCACACCAAAGCCCAGCAGAGTCCGCGATTAGCGACGCACACGAGCCACCGCTAAGGTACGTGTGCATTAGTGCTGCGCATTCTCCCAGCTGAGCTCCTCGTTACAACGCATTGATGCAACCTGGATGACTGTTGACGACATTTACTGCATCACATGTGCATTTCTAATGCAATAGACGCATTCGGAAAGCGATCGCAGAGGCGCAAAAGCTGATAGCTCAGCTCCAGGAAGCCGCACTCGACGCCATCACGATCGAGAAGCGCATTCAAGACCTGGACAATGCCTCAGTGAACGAGCAGCCCGACTCTAGTCCATCTCATAGGCCAGCGAGCGAGGATGCGATCGACCAGCTCGAGATCTCGCGCCTGAAGCTCCAGCGGGAGCGGAAGCTGTCCACCTGCGCGGCGCTGCAGACCAAACTCGAGGCGATAAACGCGAAAACGCTCTTCTGCGACTCAGAGGAGGCGCTAAAGCAGCTCACGCGCTTCGCGAAGCTCGTACAAAAGAAACAGGTTTGCTATCAGAACTACTGCTGCTGTTTGAGTCGATTACTGATTGACTGACAGGTTGCTATCTGAAATGTGTTGCAATGCTGTAGGCGTACAGGAAGAAGGCAAAGAAGCGGCGGCAGGTGGAATCCACGATCTGTCAGGCCATGCAGAGCAAACCAGCGTACGAATGCTGCTGCAGTTATGTTCGTCCAACCTCTGTGTTTATCACATTTTCTGGTTGTTCACGGCGTTCGTGCCCAATGGCGTCGTCTTACAGAGTTGATAAAGAAGAGCGGGATGAAGATAACGTCGAGAGCGAGCGTGACGGTCACGAAGACGGGAGTCAGATCCCGGACCATTCAGGTGATGGAGGAACTGCAGACCCGAATGCAATGCAGCGAGCCTCAAGGAGTGGGGAAGAGCGAGCGAATGCCAAAAAAGTGCTTCTCTTGCTCGAGATAAAGGAGCGACGCATGCGTACGAACTGCATGCGCTGCCAATCTTTCGTTCTCTATTTGAACGCGAAGTGTTTCAACTAACCAAACTCAACTGGATGCTCTTGTTTGTAGACGACATGAGCGACGACGAGCGCAAGAAAATCGCAGACATGCGAGTGAGTGCGCTTCAGTGTCTCGAGCCAAAACCTCGGCCATCTCCACCACCACAACGAGCAGCTAAGCAACAGCAGATCCAAATTTCCCAAGCCTCAGCGCAACAAGAAGATAAAAAACGAGCTCTCGTGGCAAAAGAAGAACTCACTCAAGCAAAGCGAGAGCTTGTTGACCCAGAGACGATCGACATGGAGACGCTCATCCGCGTCCGAAGAGCCTGGGACCAGTTTCTCGTAGCGCCGCACTCCGTCCTAGGCGCGTCTTCGATCCCACCGGTGCGTGCACCTGCTGCTGGGATATTTCTATGCTGCTGCGTTTTGCTCATCCACACTATTGCTTGTTCGTGTGTCCAGCATTTCGTGCTTCCTCCTGCCGCGCCGTCGGCACAATGGGCTGTATTCCTGAGCACGAGCTAAGCAAAAACCATTGACGCAGCGCACGATCTGTCTTTGAGTACCGCTGGCCGTTTGCTTCTAAAGCTCCTGACATCTTCATCGCTGCTACTGACCCAGGTTGGTGGTGTGTGAACGCTGATGATCGTCTCACCGCTCTCGACAATTGGTAACTGATCTCAATTGGCGCGTGGCTTCAATGGCCACAATGGAGTCTCGGACATTCAGACCAACAGCGTTGCTGGTTCGGCAGATTATCAACCTATCCAGGATTGCTCTTTGCCAAGTGCCGCAATCTGTGTGGTGGTGGTGAGATAAGCCCATCACCCCGAGATATCTCAGTCAGCTTCGAGGTACAATCGAAGCTTCAGTGAACACTGGTGATCAGTGCCGGTGTCACGCTGAAAAACCACTCCCGCCGCCGTTCATCTTTGCGTAGCACTCGTGAAACCAGAGCCGCACCGTTGATCCTCAATGCCAATTAATTGGTTCGAGGCACGCAACTGTGGGAGATACAAAGTGGTAGCATTTTGGTTACCCGGTGCTATGATTGGCGGGATGCACGCGACCAGGGAGAGAGAAAGAGCATCGAGTGAGCAACCTGCGTCTAAGTCTTCGAGCTCCGGATCCGACTGCTGCTAATGCTACTGATGCCTTGATTAGACGAGACTAAGCAACCACCTGGCCTCGCTCACACTGTTCGCAGCAGACTACGAGGGCTCTGGTCGCTGTGGTAAGCAAACCTTCACGACCGACATTGTCGAATTCACCATGAATCCGTCCAACATCGTTGAGCGCCTCTCCAGCACCAGTCAGCAGAAGGTGCTGCTGAGTGCTGTCGCCAACAGCGACAAGTACAACGAAGTCAAGACCCCGGACGCTATCGAGGACGGCGCGATCCGAGCCGGCGGTGCCCCGAACCTCTACAGCAAGGCAAACATCGGCGTGCTGGCGCAGTATGCGGCCACGGGCATTATCTACGGCTCGCTGACGGGCGTCGTCTACCCGCTCCTGAACAACTACCTGCACATGACGGGCACTGAGACCGCGTCAGCGGACGCCTTGCTCGCGATCCCGTGGACCTGGCGCATGTTCTTCGGCGGCATCTCGGACTGCTTGCCGATCTTCGGCTACCGCCGCCGTCCGTACATCGGCGCCGGTTGGCTGATCACGTTCATCGCGTGCTTTATCATGGCGGTGATCCCGATCGGCGACCCGTACTACTCGGACCCAAGCTTGGCGTACACTGCTGAATCTGAGCTGACGCCGGAGCAGCTCGCAGGGTTGAACAAGGACGCCCCGGGTTCCGGCGTCAAGTACATCCTGCTGCTCGTGCTCGCGAACATTGGCGTTGTGCTCGCTGGCAGTGTCGCGGATGGCGTCCTCGCAGAGCTGGCACAGCGCGAGCCCGAGAACATCCGCGGTTCGGCCCAGACGATGTCGTACGCCGTACAGGATCTCTTCAGCTGTCTCCCCGCGGTGATGATCGGCTTTGGCTTGAATGACGCCAAGTACGGCGGCGACTTCTCCGCGTCCATGGGCTTCAACGCCGTCATGGGTGTCTGCGCGTTCTTCTCGCTCGCGATCCTCCCCATGTCGTGGTACTGCATCACCGAAGAGAAGAGCAGCGCGCAGTCCGCCCGCAAGTACGTCTCGGAGATGTACGACCTCATCACGCACCGTGTGATGTACCAGATCATCGCGTTCCGGTTCTTCCGCAACATGTTTGGCTGGGTGGCGTCCACGGCCTCGTACCCGATTCAGAGCACGTGGGCGAAGGTCACGCCCATGAACAGCAGCATGTCGTCCATTGTCGGGAGCTTGGTCTCTGCTGGAGCTATGTACGCTGCGAAGAAGTACTGTCTCAACTGGAACTGGCGCTGGATGCTCGCGGTCATGCAGGTCTCAGTGGTCGTGATCGACGCCATCCCGAGCTTCTTCACGATCTACGACGTGTACCGCAGCCAATGGTTCTGGCTCGGCGTACCCATTGTCGAGTACCTGCCGTACTCTGCCGGATACACCATCTCGACGCTGGCGGTCATTGAGATCATCGAGATCGGCAACGAAGGCGGCGTCTACGGCCTGCTCATGACGGTTGAGAACGTCGCGTACCCGTTCTCCACTGTCGTGTCGAAGAGCATCTGCGCGAACTTTGACATTGACTACGAATTCCTCCAGGTCGACGACTCGTACGCGCGCAACCAGGTGGGTTACACGTACCTCATCTCGTACGCCTTCAAGCTCTTCTCGTTGGTCTTCGTGTTCTGGCTGCCGAAGCAGAAGGCTGAGACCCAGGAGCTCAAGCGCACAGGCGGCAAGAGCAAGCTCATGGGCAACATCACGATCGTCTACATCGCGTTCGCGTTCTTCTGGTCGCTCATGACGAACCTCATGACGTTCTCGAGCTCCACGGCGTGTCTGAAGATCGCTGGCGGTGACGGCTGCTAAGCATTGGAGTTGTGTCGAAGCCACACAGGTAGCCGATCCATAGATGTGCAGATGAAAAGGATCTCTTGCTATTTAGTGTCTAACACAACCTATATCACCTCAACGCCTGTAACTCGGTTGGACAAGATCACGAGGGTCATAGCTTTGCGCTTCTGGATCCGCAGACGACATAGCATGCCTCGCACGCGTTTCTATCGTAATGCTGAGTCGGTTAGCCCAGGCTTTTGTGATTCGCAAACGACAAACAAGTTCGAAGAAGCCTGCACCTGGATGAGGATCACGGCGAGAGTTTGCACTCGATCAGCGCTTCGTGCACCCACGCGTCGTAGTCGAAGCCCTCGTCGCTGAAGAGCTCCTTCTGGAGCTCCATCGTGCTTTGGTATGTTGTGTGGGCTTGATGACTGTATACCTTCCCGCGGCGGGGAGGGGTTGTCTTCCTGGTCGAAGTATTGTATTTATCGTCATCTCTGCAAGTTGATATCTGGACAAATTGGTTGATCATTTAAATCAGGAGAACGACGTCCTAAAATCAAGTGCCCCTCCCACATACAAACTGCAAGTACAAAAGGGACATTTAGTTTTGGACGATTCTGGAATCTACGGACAAGAAACTGGATTTTCGCGTCAATTCGTCCCATTTG
>JAASGT010000316.1:0-30476 GCA_023334315.1 Globisporangium alternatum | reverse complement strand
CGTGGTGGTTGAGGTCTTTGGCTGGGTCATCGCTGGCCTCATCGTGCTCGCGTGCGGCGGCGTCTGGTTTTGGTACGCCAAGCGCGGCGGCCGCGAGGTCTGGTACAGTTTCTTGGAGAAGAAGAGAAACGAGCGCGAGGTGCGCATGCAGATCGGCGCGCTCGTCTGACGAGGGTTTGCTTGTGTTGAGCGCATTTCAGTGTATTATTACAACGGCGAAGTAGGTCTACCTGAGTGTAAGGCGGAACAAAAATATGCGCTTTGATGAAGAAAGGGAGGTTGATTCTGTGGTAGTAGTTCTTCGAGGCTGGCACCACCACCTACGGACCCGAGAACAGGGCGGGTAGTACTAACGCTGATGAGCATGAGACCTCCAGAATCGAGGCAGACCTCCGGGATCGCTCAGAGCGTGAGATGCGAAGGCGTCCAGCAATTTGTCCAGAACACATCAGCATTTGTATCAAGAAGAGCTGTCTGTCTCGTACACGCCGATGCATCGAAAGCGCTCGCGAGGTTCCACTCAGAGTGACGACTTCCCGGGATGATCTCTGTCTTGTCTAGTATCTATCGGGCTTTGCCGTTGAGTTGCTTTCATGTATGGTTTGCAAGTTTGGCGTAAAGTATATGGAGCAAAGTATGGCTCTTTCACAGCCTGGATTAAACCAAAAGATGCGCTTTTATCACTTCATCCGAGTGGAAAGCTCAAATTTTCCCTTTATTTTCCTGACATTTGCGTTTTTCAAGATCCATTTTCTTGTGGCTGCGAAAAAAGTCGCCCAGCTGGAATGGCTGGCCAACCCACATCCAAAAACGAGAAGCAAGAGAGAGATCGGTATGAAGCTCCTGATCAGCGAACAGCCCGGTGCCGAGGAGCTCAAGTGCTTCCTCGCGCTCACGCTCACGGGCGCCAAGTACACCACCGGCGCGTCTGACCCAAAGTATGCGGCCTGCGGACCGCAGATCGTCGTCACGAATGCGCAGACCAAGAAGGACGACGTGATTTTCTCGGCTAACGCCGTGTGCCGCTACATCGCGTTGCAGCGCAACGCGCTCCACGCGGAGGACCTCGCCGTCGACGAGTGGCTCTCGTGGGAGAGCTCCGTGCTCGCTCCGTGGGTGAACAAGGCCAAGAAGCAGGCCGCCAGCGGCAAGGTCTCCGCCGAGCTGGGCGCTGAGCTCTCGGCGCTCTTGGAGTCCAAAGACGAGGCGCGCGCCAAGACCGACGCGATCGAGTTCCTCTTTGGCAGCGAACTCACGCTCGCGGACGTCGTCGCTGGCGTCACGCTCCGCGAAGCGCTGGAGCTTGTGGCCGTGGAGGGCGAGTCTGCGATCGTGAGCAAGTTCCGCGCGTACGTCGCGCAGCTGTTCGCGCGCGCCGAGTTCGCCAAGGCGACGGCGCCGCCTGCTACCCCGGGTATGGCGGATCTGAGCCACCTCGACGCCGACCTGCTTCATGGCACGACGCAGCACAACGTACTCACGCTCGTGGAGACGATCTTCGACCTGGCGATCAAAGCGGCGTTCCCGGGCCTCGACATCCCTGCCGTCGAGGTCACGCGCACGAAGAACGCCAAGTTCGGCGACTACCAGTGCAACTCTGCGATGGCGATCTTCACGGCGCTCAAGGGCACGCCGAACGCGGCGAAGTCCCCACGCGATGTGGCGCAGACGATCATCGGCTCAATCCCAGAGAACTCGGCGATCTGCAACTTCAGCGTAGCCGGCCCGGGCTTTATCAACGCGTTCCTCACGCCGACGTTCGTGGCCAATCGTCTCAGCACGGTGCTGCGCAACGGCGTGCAGCCGAGTCCGCAGAAGAAGATGAACATCGTGATCGACTTCTCGTCGCCCAACATCGCCAAGGACATGCACGTGGGCCACCTGCGCTCTACGATCATCGGCGACACGATGTGCCGTATCCTCGAGTTCCAGGGCCACCACGTCGAGCGCATCAACCACGTGGGCGACTGGGGCACGCAGTTCGGCATGCTCATCTGCCACCTCACAGAGATGTACCCGAACTGGGAGAACGAGATGCCGGACGTGCAGGACCTGACGAAGCTCTACAAGGCCGCGAAGGAGCGCTTCGACGTCGACGAGGCGTTCCACAAGCGCTCGAAGGACCAAGTCGTGCTGCTGCAGTCCGGTGACGAGGTGTCACTCAAGGTGTGGCACATCCTGTGCGACATCAGCCGCCGCGAGTTCCAGAAGGTGTACGACCGCCTCGGTGTGACACTGCGCGAGATGGGTGAGTCGTTCTACAACTCGATCATCCCAAGCGTGCTCGACATTGTGCGCTCCAAGGGCATCATGCAGAAGAGTGACGGCGCCGAGTGCGTCTTCACGACCGTGCACAAGCAGCCGTTCCTGCTCGTGAAGAGCGACGGGTCGTACCTGTACCCGACCACGGATATCGCAGCACTTTGGTATCGCCTGAACGTGCTCAAGGCCGACTGGATTGTCGTGTACACGGACTACACGCAGAAGGACCACTTCGACCTGCTCTTCGAGGTCGGCCGCATGTCAGGCATCCTGGACCCGACCAAGAACCGCGTCAACCACGTGGGCTTTGGCACGGTCAACGACGAGTCGGGCAAGCGCTTCAAGACTCGGTCGGGCGAGGTCGTGCGCCTCGTGGAGCTCCTGGACGAGGCCAAGAGCCGCATGAAGGCGCAGCTGCTCGAGCGCATCGAGGCTGGCCAGACGACGCTGCCGCGCGACCAGGTGGACATGGCCGCCGAGAAGATCGGCTACGGCGCCGTCAAGTACTTTGACCTGCGCCAGTCGCCCACGTCCAACTACATCTTCAGCTTCGACCGCATGCTCTCGACGAGCGGCGACACGGCCGTGTACCTCATGTTCGCCTATGCGCGTCTCTGCTCGATCATCCGCAAGTCGGGCGTGGACATGGCCGCGCTCGTGCAGCAGGCCGACGCGCTGCTCAAGCCCGAGCACGCGACCGAGGTGGCGCTCGCGCAGGAGCTGCTGCAGCTGCCAGACGTCATCAGCTTCATCAACAAGGACCTAAGCTCCAACCGCCTCTGCGCCTACCTCTACACGGTGGCCGAGAAGGTGCAGACGTTCGCGACGTCGTGCCGCGTGCTCGGCAGCGACGAGCAGAGCAGCCGCCTGCTGCTCTGCCAGGCCACGCTCACGGTCATGCAGAAGTGCTTCGCGCTGCTCGGCATCGACCCGCTCGACCAGATCTAAGAGCTGTGAGTGCAGGGTTACTGTTAAACGATGCAATACAGAGCATTTGGGTTTCACAGAAAGACTGCTTTTTGCCTCATGTAGTCCTCTCAATGCACGCCTCGTGCATTGCTTGCTTGTGTGTCTCTCTCTGATCTAATTCTGCGCGACGTCCTTGCTCACTGCTCCCGTCTGGCCCTGACCGTCGTCGTCCATGTAGAGCAGCGCGACGGCGCTCTCGCGGAAGCCGTGCAGCAGATCGCGGCACTCGGTCTGCGAGAGCGCCTTGTAGACGCCGTAGTGCTCGTCCGCAACAACATCCGCGACCTGCAGCGACTTCTCTAGCAACGGGCGCGCCAACTCCACCTTCGTCGTCTCGGGGTAGAACCGCAGGCGCATGAGGATGCGCGCTGACTCGATCTGCACGTAGTGTAGGTTGAACACCAGCAGTGGCAGGCAGAGCTGGCGGATCACGACCTCGTCACTCTCGCTAGAACTGCTGCACTGCACCATCCAGCCGTTTTCAAAGTGCAGCGCCTCCAGCAAGCCCGTGGTCGCGCGCGAGATGTGGTACATGAGCTCAGTCACAAACTCCTTCTCCTCGCTGTAGAGCGACCAGCCGGCTGCGCCGCTGATGCAGTGGCGCCACGCGTCGTACTGGCTGCACGCAAAGATGTACGCCTTCCAGCAGAGCATTTCACGGATTGCGAGGTCGATCTCGCGCGCGTCCTTGGTCTGAATGCCGCGATGCAGGTCGATCACGCCGATCGAGTCCTCGGGCACGTGCTCCGCGAAGAGCTCCGTGAGCGAGCTGAACTTGCCCTCGTGCACAAACTGGCGCGCGAGCACGTTCGCGTAATACAGCGCCTCGGCGCGGTGCTCGTTGTAGAAGCAGAGATACTCGACCGTCCGCATGCGCTTGAGGTCGATCGCCGACGTCGCCACGCCACCATTAACACTTCCCCCTAATGTCTGCGAGTGCTTCTGGTCCTGGGCGATCTGGCGGTACTCTTCGCACATGCGGTCCACGGCGATCTGGAGCACGGTGGACAAGATCTCCATGCTCGAGTACTGCAGGATGCGCTTCACGATGAGCTCGCGCTCGAGACTGTCGTCCACGGTCGCCAGCACCTGCACGTAGATCTCCACGGCGCCAGCGTACGGCAGGCGCGATGCGTACACGGGCACGAGCTGGAGCTGCCGGTGCTTCACCAGGTGGCGGATGTACATCTTGAGGATCATATGGCCCGCCTGCTCGTCAAACTTCTCGCCCGTGAACGCCGAGAAGAGCGTGAAGTGCGCGGCGAAGCGCAGGAAGAGAGGGGAGAGCTCGTCTGTCTGCAGCTTGGCGTCCAGCAGCAGGTCCCAGTTGTACGAGTCGTCGTCCGAGTTGAAGAGCAGCACGTCGAGGATGTTGGACACGATGTACTCGACCTTGGCCGTCACGAGCTTGGCCTGAATGTGCCGGTGCGGTTCGTTCGCCTGCACGCGGACGCTCTCGATGCGGCTGCCCTTGAGCTCTTCAAAGAGCGTGTCCAGGTTCGCCTGGTAGCGCTTCAGGTACTTGGTCTTCTCAAGCAGCGTCGCGTAGTGGCGCAGGTAGTGCGCGTTGTTGCCCACGACGAGCTGCGACGACTGGAGCTTCACCTTCAGCAGCTTGTACAGGATTTCGTCCTGCTGCTGCTCGGTCATGGCCTGCAGGTACACCCAGATGTGGTCCTCCCACGTCTCACAGAGCGGTGACTTGGCGATCACCTCGACGTTCCCACTCAGCGCCGCGTAGATGATCTCCTCGTACTGGCGCGCCAGCATGCTGCTGCCCTTAGACAGGTTCTGCTGGTTACTGTGTTCGGAGAACTTCCAGCACGTCGACTTCCAGAGCGCCCTGTACGGGTTCCCCCAGCGCTCGAGCACCACGTCCTTGCGCTCGTTGCTCTCGCTAGCGCCGAGCGGTGCGCCGCCCGAGAGACTCGCTGCGCGCCAGGACTGCCCGAGACGGATGCACAGGTCCACGGCGTCGCTGATCTTGCCCGCGCGCACAAAGAGCCAGACGCTCTTCATTAGCTCGCCCTCATCCTCGGCGTCGTCTTCAAGGATAAATTCGTCGCCTTCGCGCAGCACGGCGTCCGGGTCTAGGTGCACGAGCTGCTCGCTGTGGAGCACGCCCTTGCGCATGAGCTTGAGCGTGCGCGAGCCGGACGTGCTGCGGCGCTCGCTGATCGCGACCGTCTTCTCGAGCGCAATGTTCTCCAGCCAGGCCTTCACGGCGCGCTGGATCTTGAAATTCTCGTTGCGGGTCTCCAGGAGGCGCACGGCGTCGTCCTCGAGCATGTCGAAGTGAAGCTCGTCGCTCTCGGCGCCCGCCATGGGAGTGTCGTCGCCCTCACCGCTGTTGACATCGTCGTCGTCGTCGCCCGTGTGGCAGATCTGGCGCAGCTCGTAGAGTAATCGCCACGTGTTGCGCTCGTCGTGCAGCTCCTTGATCTCGTCCTGAAAGCGCTGCTTGGCCAGCGCACTGCCGCGCGCCTGCGCCTCGAGGTTCTCCAGCCGGGTCTGCAGCACGTCAATGTACCCGCCGAGCAGCTTCTCGCAGTACAGATCCGTGTTCTGCACGCTCGCAAGGTGTTCGTAAAAGTCCGACGCGATCTCGGCAAAGTTCGCTTCCTCGGGGCGCACGTGGCGCGAGAGTGCCTCGGCCTTGAACGTCGGCATCTGCGTCGTCGTGGCGTTGGTGAGGCTGAGCGAGAGCGAGCTGCGGAAGCCGCGTGACACGTCGTATCCGTTCTCAAACTGCTGCTGCTGAAAGTCGTGCTGGTGCGCATACGCCGACGCGATGGACGATATCGGGAGCTTTGGGTCCGCCGAGCGCGCGCTGCTGTTGAGTCGGCTGCCCAGATCGCCGCTACTGCGGGTGCCACCGGAGAGGAAGCCGCCGCTGAGCGCCCGTACGATGTGGATCGTGCCGTCAAAGTTCATGCCGCAGTCCAGCACGAGCGCGTCGTCCTCGACGAGCTGGCCGTCGAACATGATCCGGGCGTCGCGCGCGTCAAAGCCAAGGTCCTTGCGCGTCTCGCGTTTCGCGCAGAACGCGCGCTTCATCTCACCGATCGTCGCAAAGCGCGGGTCGAGGTCTACGAACTCCACCGAGTGGTCCGGAAACACGCCCTTAATGTGCAGCAGGCCCGCGCCGCGCACGGACTGGTCAACCACGAGCGCCTGGTCCAGCAGCTGCATGGCCTCGTCGTCGTCATTGTCGCCATCTCCATAGTTAGCAGTCATATTGCCATTACCGCTGGCAGGCGCAGAGAAGATCGCGGACGACGACGCCGCCGACGAGTGGAAGTCGAACGAGTCGCTGCTCATGGCAAGCGACGCGCTCGAGTCGCCAAAGCCCGTGGGCAGTGGCGGGCGGCGGGTGAAGCCAGGCGTGGAGATCTGGGAGACGTTGGACGCGGGGGCGCCGTCCGGCGCTGATGCGAGCCCGTCGAGCGACGCCAGCAAGCTGATGGACTCGTCTGCGTCGTCGATGAGCCGCTGGATGCTCTCGCTGCGCCGCGCCATGGCTGCTGATCGGTCTGTCGTGTCTATCGGCTCTTGCCGTCAGCTTTCGCTCGCGGCTTGTGTGGGTGGCGAGCTGTGCAAGTTTATTTGGCACGTTCGTCAAATGTAAGGAGCACAGTATGGCGCTTTCACATAGTAAATAGATGGCGAAAACGCGCTTTTACTTTAGACATTCGAATCAGAGAAGCCGCAATTTCAACTTCAGATTTTCAATTTTCAATTAATTGTTTTGTTACATCTAATACTATCAAAATTTTAGCATATCTTGTCTCATGATATTTTATTTATCAAATTTAAGGTTTATTTTTGATTTTTGATAAATCAGCATTCTCATTTAACCATTTGCCTAAGTCTAGCTTTTTGTAATGTCCACATCGGGAGATCATATGTGGATCATCCTGGATTACTGTCGAGAAGTCCAACCAGTGTACAGATTAAAGTTTGTAGGACTTTTGTAATAGCAAATCACATTTTTGCGGAGAAAAAACAGCTAGGTTTAGGCAAACATTTGACAAAAGCCAACACAAGTAGAAGAGAAGAAAAACGAAAAGGCAAGCGACAATGCGCACGGGCAACAGAAGCTGCTGATCGAGCAGCAAGCTGTAATCATCCGCTGCTGGTATATTCTATCGCATGAGCGCCCTGATATGCTAGCAGTGCGTACTAAAATATTTGCTGAGTGGGCAGGGTGCGAGCGGTGATTTGCGCTCTAGAGAAATCGTAGCCGCAGCCAAGTGTGATAAAGTGGGTCGCCTTTTTCATTCCTGGTACACGAACGACAAATTTAACACTGAGGACTCTGAGCTTCGGTCAGTATCTTTTGTTCACACTGTGTTTCCAATAGACGTTCTTTTGGATACCATTTGATTTTATATAATTCAGTTTTGTCATTAAATTCTTAAGACAATTCCACTCTTAAACTAGGAAAAGTGTAACCAGCAAAAACACAAGACTGTATAACTTGGACTTTGTATGATGCAAGTGCTATAAAAATTCAAGTTTTTGGGAAGCCGAATCTTTGTTTTCGAAAAAACAATAATCTGCGTTGATATATACAATTTCGTACTTAAACGCAAGCAAATGGTAACCTGCGTGATTGTATTCTAATCTACGCTTTTTGTTGTAGAGGAGAGTCTATCAGCGCTCTCAGGGCACCATTAAACGGATTCAAAATCCAAACCCTGTAACACACCCCTGCGACCAGGTCCAGAATCTCACTTACAAACCAGAAATGTAGATTAGATAGACTACAGACGCACCGATTTCCTTGAAAAGGTGATTTATATTGTTGCAGATATTCTTACCATGTGAGCACAGCTTATTAAGTATGAGTCGATCATTTTCAAAAGGAAACCAGAGGTGTCTTTTTGTCTTTTTCTATTCCAACGTAATTCTCGAAGAAAATATTTCTGCAATATGATCAAAAGACAAAAAAGACATCTTTGAATTGACTTGCCTTCACTTTGAAACTATGGGTCATAACCTCCTGATTTTCTATTGTTTTCTGATACAAAAACGAAGGTTATGACTTGTTGATGTTGCCACCCTTCCACCTCCGTTTCGTCACCCTGCTCCTTTTTCAACCGATATCTATAATCAGAAGCTGTTCGCATGTCGGTAGTTAAGATTTTCGCTCTTCCTCTTGAGGAAGAGGGAGAGTATGGCGAGCGGCGTGCAGGTGAGAGCGCCGCCGAACGTGCGTGCTGTACTCAATCGCGGAGGCCGTCCGCATCGCTTGAGTAAGACCCAAGAGAGACTAGTGCACTATTGTGTACGTTTCCAAAAAATGTCTTTCAGTGTCGCCATCGAGTGGATCAAGCAGGCGAACACTGCATGATGCGTTAGCACCTGTTGGTCCAGGCGATGACGCCAGGCATGCCCTCCAGTCGTCGTCGCAAGGCTTCCCTTCGCTGACCCAGGCAGATGCATGCGGCGGTGAGGCGTCTCGTCGAAAATGAGAAGCGCCAGAAATCGAAGAGCAGGTGGTGTGATCGCGACGGGTCAGTGGTTCCAGCACCGTCGCGCTCCGTAACTTTCCCGTCGGTGCGGAGGAAGCGTATTTAACAAGTCTGAATGGCGGAAGAAAGCGGCGGAGTAGTGAAGGCAGCTCTGGCTGCGCGTGCTGCTATTTCCAGGTGAAGACGGCTGCTTCATTACATGTGTACTTCCGAGCGCAACGAAGGTGTTAAAGGCGCGGGTGTAAATGCGCAACAGGGAAAGAGGAGAACGTCTTGCAGCAGCGTTAAAATCGAGGCTGATACAGTCAGGTTCCCATTCGCCGCAACCCAAATCTGCGCGCGTTGCTCGCCCACTAGACAGTTCCAAGTGACAGCTAACGTCTTTAAGAGCATGGACATGCTGAACAGTGCAGAGTGATCGTACCAGAAACTCGCGTGGACGACATCGCCGCCACACGAGTTGATTCATTCGCGACGCGCAGCAGATTGAAGGCGATCGGCTGAAGAGCGACGTTTGCTTGTGTGTGTGTGTCTGTCTGTACGTACGTGCACTTGAGCTTGAGTGCGTCAGGAATGGCCGCGAGCGTCGAGAAGGCCAACAGGAAGCTCACTGACGACACCGTTCGTGTGATGGCGTCCGTTGCTTGAAGGAGAATTGACGCAAGCGAGCGCGCATGGAGGAGTCTTGATGCGTTTCTTGAGGCGCGTTCTTCGAGAAAACTAGGAAAAGCAAACTTACTGAGGAGGTCCTGCGGCTTTGCTGAAGCCTCCGCCGCAGTCCAAAGCGCCGACGACGTACTCCGTGAAGAGCAGGTTGCGCGGGTTCTCGTCCCGCTTGATCTTGTCCACCAGCATGCGCTCTGGGATGAACCATCGATGAGGCTCGGCGTGGTGGGTCGGTGGGTGCGCGTATGGCTGCTGCTGGTGCGATGGCGAGTGCCAGTCCCACGCGTGGATGTTCAAGTGGTCGCCGCCGTTTTTCTTGAGCAGGTGCACGCTCTGGATGCCGAACGAGGAGCGCGACGCGACGCGGATGTCAAAGCTGCCGCTGTCGAGTCTCGCGCGGCCATCGGGGACGAAGTAGGATGGCTGCTGGGCTCCGTTGTTGCCACTGGCCACTGCGCTTGGGCCGTGGTTCCCAACAACGTCCGTGAGCGTCGAGTTCGTGAGAATCACAGTGAGGCGGTAGATCGAGTTCCCTGGCGGCGCCATGAAGAAGCGCAGGTTATCGCCGTTGAACGCGCCAATCCACGAGCTGCAGCGCGTCGTGGTGTGGAAGCAAATGCCATTGATAACCGCGATCGGTGACGCTGGTAGTGGGTGATAGAAGCTCACGTCCACTTGCAGCAGCTGCTCCGCTGGAGTAAGTAGGAAGCACGTCACCTCCATGCCGCTAGAGTAGCTCGAGCCGAAGAGCTGCGTGACGATCTCATCATAGCGCTGGGCGCTGTCGAATGACTGGACAGACGTCACTTGGTTGCTCTGCATCGCGACGAGGATGCCCAGAGGCGGGCTTAAGTGTGCATTCCCCATTTGAAATGGAGGCATCGTCTGCATGAGCGAAAAGCTCTCACCTACTGCTGCTTGGACAGCTTGACTCTGTTGAGCTTCACGATACGCAGCGCTACTTGATGATGAAGGTGTATGTTGTTCTTGGCAGAAAAACGCACCGATCGAGCCAACGAAGTTGTCCCCTGTCGTTCCGTAGAAGCCGCAGATTTGATGCCCTGGCGGCGCGCCGATGGCGATGAAATCGTTGCCGCCCACACTACCAAACCACGTGCTGGTGCGCAAGTTTGTCACGAAGCGCACGGCGTCGACCCAGTGGCCGCTCTTCGCCTCCATCCGCACAACTCTCTCGCCAGCAACGAGTTCGAACACGTGCTCGTACGGGTCAAACGTCAATTTGCTCTGCTCGGCGACACAAATCGCGTACTCTTCGCTCGACAACACGCGCACAGCCTTCACGAAATCGTCGCACTTGACTGCGATGGCCTGCAATTGAGAAGCGCACTGGGCAGCGAACTGGACCTGCACGCCGTCACTCAGACCCATTCCTGCGACGGTTGGCGACGGGAACACCCCGGTAGCAGCTCCACCAGAAGCCATTGGCTGGTGGTGATGGTAAGGACTCTCGTGCACCACCTGGCTGCAAAGCGCTCCGAGCGTGCCGACATAGTTGTCCCCAACCGAGCCAAAGAAGCCGTGGATCTTACAGCCATCAGCGGGCTTGAGCACTTCGACCACGCCGCCAAAGCCTCCGTACCAGCGCGACGTCCGCTTGTTCGTGTGGAGCTGGATGCCGTCAATGTACGCCATCGCGCGGACGTCCACCTGCGTGATGAATTCTCCATCCAGCAGCACGAACAGATGCTTGTCCGCCTTCGAGTGGCGCTCGTTGTCCTCCCAGGCTGCGACTTCGGCACGTGTGAACGTCTTCACCTGGTTCAGAAAGCTTCCGAAATGAATCAGTACAGCCCCGAGGTCGTATGTGTTGCTCACATGATAGTGGTGGTGGCCATGCTGCTGAGCAGTTGTGTTGAACGCAATCTGCTGGCCGTCATACTGACCCTGCCCGACGGGGCCACACACGTCGTGCACCCAGCTGATGTTTGGCACGCGCTGCGACTTCCTTGGCACACCAGAGATCCACGGACAGTGCTGCAGGATGCGGGCCGAGCCAGCGTTCCAGTGCGCGCCATTGCGGCTCGAAACCTCGCGAACAGCCGCGAGGTTCAGCTGCAACCGTCCATCGCCTGCCTGCTGGTATAAGCCCGGATTGCCGCAGTGTGGGTCGATCTCATAGGCGCACAGCAGTCGATTGAGGTCGTCAAAGCCGCGGCCCATGATACCCGTGTCTGAGTGGCCGAGGCCGAACGTGTGGCCGAGCTCGTGGAGAAACGCGCCAATACCCGTGGCGTAGTTGGCCCAGAACGTGCCACGGTAGCAGCTATCATCCATGAGCCGCGTCGTGTCCACCTTGTTGTTGTTCAGGCAGCACGAGGTAAGATCCCCTAGGTGACGCGGCCACGTGTGCAGTCCGCACGAGCCAAAGACACCGACGCGCTCGCCGCCGAGCGCCGTGTGGCCTTCGGGCTTCTGTGTCATCGGGTTGTACTTGGAGCATCCGAGGATCACCGCGTGCTTGAACTCGAGCTCGTCGTGTGTGTCGAGACCGTAGGCGTCGATGTCCTCGTGCACGAGGCGGATGAGGTCCTGGTCGTGGATCGAGCGCGCCGTCGCGTTCGTGAACGTCGACGTCAGCGGGCGCACCACAGGGAGCCCGTCGGCCGCAAACTCCATCGCGAACGTCCTGCGCGGCAGCCCTGCGTCGTGGAACATCTCGGCCGTCATCATCTGCATGATGAGCGCGTTGAAGCGGATCTTGTCGATCGCCGCCTGGTCCGAGTTGTCGACGCCCGGTGGTGCGTCAAAACCCTCGGCGCCCGCGTCGATGCACTTTTGGTAGTAGAAGCGCACGACGTAGCGCGTCACGACCGGCACGTACTCAATGACGAAGAGGCGCTCCGGCAGTGTGCCGGGAGCCGCGGGGATGCCGCCGTGGTGCTGTCCGCACACGCGCAGCGTGAGCGCATACTTGCCCGGCGCGGGCAGCAGCACGAGCGCCTTGAACTTGCCGGCGTGCGTCGTCACGGGCCAGAAGCAGCCGCGCGCTGCGTCCAGACGCACGTCCAGATAGAGCTCCTCGCCCATGAGCTGCAGCGCCGGCAAGTCGCTCACGAAGCCCTCGAGCAGCACGAGCGGGTGCGCGAGCACGTCGCCCTCGCACACGTTCGTCACGTGGATCCTGTTCGCCATCGTCTCTTCTTCTTCAGCTCCGCAGTGGCGCTGCGGTTGTTGCGCAGCGACACGTTCGTGCGGCTGCTTGAGCTTCTTGGTGATCGTTTGTATGGGCTTTGCCTGTTTCGACGAGCACGTGACGATGATCTCGAGCGTTTGTACTGGATTCAGTATAGATCGGTCAAATTCACAGTTCAAAAAATAATATTCGGCTCGTCTTAAACTGTGAATTTGACCGATCTATACTGAATCCAGTACAAACGCTCGAGATCATCGTCACGTGCTCGTCGAAACAGGCGAAAACCTCTAACCCATTTTTTGAAAAACCGCATTTAAAACCCTGCAAAAAAACATTTAAAAAGTGTCAAAACCCTATTTTAGGCATCTTTTTGAGAGTCTACTCATAAATACGAAGAAATAGGTATGAATGTTTGTATACATAACGAAAGGTTTTTGAGCTGAGTCGGGGCGAGACTCACAAGCGCCTCCCGATCTTCGAGTAGCGCTGCTCCATGAGCATTCCGGCCACGCTGCAAGTAGAATCGCGGCCCCAGATACGAAGTTGTGCCAGACCCAATCGCCTCATAAGGCACGACATTCGAATGAAATGAGCATGCTGTGGATCTATTTGATTTCCTTTTAAGTCTCCTTTAAGCGCGCTTTATAATTACGGATCTGCAATCGCAGCAGCAGCAGCTCAGCAAGTGCACACTATAGCGAATCGATCCTCTCTATGCAAGTTCTATGATGGTTGGGTTGAGCCTGGCGGCAGCCCACATGCAGAAGACGTCACGTACACGACAATACACAAAAAGACGAACCTTGCGCGCGTCTACAGACTCGAGAGCTGCACGCCCGTCTGCGTGTCGAGGATCGTGGAGTCGGCCAGGATGAAGCGCAGAGAGTACGCGGAGAGCACCTCCTCGCTGACCACGGGCTTGTCCTCTTCGTCGTCGTTCGCGTCGTCCACGACGATCTCGTCGTCGATCTCGTACTCGTCAGGCGCATCGACGGCCGAGGCAATCACGGCCGGGTCCACGAACGCGGCCGCGGTACTCGGGAGTGCAGGCACCATGGCGGCCTCAGCGGGCGAGAGCTGGAGCTCGGACGGCACCTGGCCACCCACGATCTCGAGGTACTCGTGCGTGAGTTGCTTGACCTTCTGCTGGATGCGCGCGACCTGCTCCTCGTCCCTGACGTGCGCCATATACTTGCAGAGGTGCTGGATCTTGATGAGCTTGGACGAGACCTGGCGGTACGGCCAGCGCTGGATCTGCTTGCGGCGGCACACGCGCTTGATCACGGCCTCGCAGCTGCCGAGGCGGCGCGCAGCCTCGCGCAGCGGCAGGTGGTAGTACTGCTGCAGCTCGGCCAGGTCAAAGTCCGCGGCCATGCGCTGCGGCTCCATCGGGTGAACGGGGGCGACCATCTTGAATGGTAGGAAGTACGGACTGGAGCTGGTGTCGTGTGCGTGTGTGTGCGTCTCGATGTGGTCGAGCGGCTGGAAAAGCGAGAGTGAGCGAGTGTCGGACGAGCGCCGCGCGGGTGAAGTCGAGGAGGAGGAGGAGGAGGAGGAGATCCGAGGGAAGCAGACGAAGGGGGAGGAGCTCGAGAGCAAAGGGAAGGAGCTCTTTTTTCACACACGCTCGCTTTTCCCTCTCGAGCTGCGGTTTGACTGGCGGCGGGGAGAAGATCACCAAGAGGCGGGTCGCGGGCGAATCACCATCACGACGACGACGCGCAAGCGACTGGCCGCGCCGCATTCGTCGCCGATGGAGCGCGAGAGAAAGCGCCACGTCGTCGCTGCTTTGTGCGCATTCATTCGGCGACGCGACGCCAGCCTGGCGTATGGGGCCGCGCGCCTTGTTGCGCTGCTCGATTGTGGCAGAAATGCGACCCGTCGTATCCTGTATTCGTACGTTTATGTATTTCAAAAAGGTACGCTCATCAGTTTACAATTATAAATCGTAGCTGTAACAGCTGGCAATGTACTCAGTATGTACTGTACAAAGGCTCAAAGACTACCCACCATCTGTTCTAGCAAGCCTTCGATTTTTTCTGACCTGCTTCAGCTCGCTTCCAACGTTTTTGACATATTCTCGCCACCTTTTTGAAAAAATACTGGATGACCTTTCTCTATTTTTCTTCTTGTGTGCCGGCGTCTCGAATCTCGGACAACGGTGGCTCAGATCGAAATGTGAGAGACGTACGTAAGGTTTCGTTCTGAGTCGACTAGCGGCCACTTTTGATCGTGTCTAGGGCACACACTGCGTCAATTCGAACCGGATGCACACACAATGCTCATTCACAAATCTATCGATTGATTGATTGATTGATTTGATATTGGGACATCCGTGCAAACAAAATGCACAAAATGCGAAAGCAAGTGTGGAGACCGCTACTCATTTTTACGCCACCCATCACTATTTTATGTACGTTTAAGGGTGCGGAATAAATAACTACTACGGATAATCGCTTTGCTTTTGCTCGATTCCATTGCTGCTGTAGACGAATCAGTTGTCTCCACATTTGCTATTCTTTTGATAAAAACGACTATTCTGAATAAAAAAGAGCCATCATTTTTTATACAGAATGGTCATTTTTATCAAAAGAATAGCAAATGTGGAGACAACTAATTTGTGTTCTACTTTCCTCATTCCTTTTGCAATCATTGAGAATTACGTGCGCGCGCCTCGCGTCACTCATCGAGTGATGCAAATGCACAAACGCGCCAGTCTAGTTGTGTGTCGTGTACCTGTCGTTCATTACTGATCTCCACGGGCTCGTTGAGTAAACGATCCGCTGCTGCTGTGCTTGCGACGTCGGGAACGCAAGGGATTTCTTGTGCGCTCTCTTCACGACGTGCGAATAAATCCAATAGCTCTTTGTCCTATGTTATATGTTACGGCAGAAAACCCGACAGAGCCCACGGACTCGCAATGCTTTGCTGTGATTACCCTAGGCATTTTGCACGCACCATTTGCGGTCTAATGATCAACGAAAAGTCAAGTTATTTGCGAGATAAAAATCGAACCGCCATATTGACTTCTATGTGCACCAGCAACCAACCGAGTGAGCTGTACGTCGACAACCAAGAGGTGTGAGGACTGTCCTCCCTTCCCTTTCTCTTTCTCGCTTTCGAAACCTCACGCGCTGGCGCGCTGATCTGATACTTTGACGACATGTCGAGCATTGCATACGCGAGCGATTGACCGCCACGTGTGACGCGCTCTGTCGACGAATCGGCAAATTCCGGCTCCTGATTGGCCACCTCAGACCATAAAAATGAATTGACATTTGCTTGTCAAATACGATGCCCTGTTTTGCCCTTTGATGCGCAAGTTGCGCAGAGCCAGTCGTTTGCGGACAGCACCAGGAGCTCACTTTCGTTTGCAGACAAGAGGTCCCTGCTGCTGGATGGACAGACCTCAATGTCGTCGTCGCTGCGAGAACAAAGACCATGGCCAACTGTTTCAGGCTCAGATGCAAGCGAGCGACACGTGCGCGAATCTGCAAAAGCAAAAACGGGAGACGAAGGGCGAAAAGAGCTCTTCGGTCAGACAGGCCGGTGCTGCTCTCGCACTCTGGTTCAGCTTTTTTCTTGATGCTTTTTCGTCACCAAGAGACAGGCCTGCACGGGGGCTTTCGCTCGGTCGCTCCCTCGTATCCCAGATGCACACAAGTGCATCGTGTAAACTGAGCAAGTGAGCGAGCATACAGCACGGCAAAGACATTCTCTGGTTTCTCTCTCCGAGTAGAAGAGCAGAAGAGTGAATGAAGTGGATGAAGGCGCGTTCAGCTCAAGAGTAGTCAGCCCTTTGAAAATTGTCTTCTATCCGCCCGAGATTGATCTCCGCATCTGCCCTTTATGAAGCTGATAGATGTGCACTGTATACAGTCGTGAAGCATTTCGCTGCTCGCGTGGATCGCTCTGGTGAGGTGGTGCTGCATCGGATCGATCGGATTCTCCCGGACCAGTCTTTCCACGCTGGCTCGTTTGCCTGAGTATCAGCTCGCTACGTCACTCAGTCAGTCGCTCGCAACGACCAAGAGCTCCTGGAGGTTGAAGCGCGTGACAAAGTCCGCGGCGGTCGCACGCTCCTACACATGCAACAGAGAATTCCCCAGATAGAGACAGACGCGTTCATGAGACACCGCTTTGAATCGATGGATGGGAAGGAGGAGCACGCGCTTCAAGTGCGTGTCTTCGCTGCTTCGTGACAGTCGCCCCACGGTCAAGCCTCTTATCCTTTCGTACTGTACCTTGCACTTGAAGGTCGCCTGGAAGAAGCGCCGCGAGTAGATCAGTACGAACTCGCAGAGAAAAAAGACGTCGGGCTGGCCGAGCTGTTGCGCGAAGAAGTACGCCTGGAGCACGTTGTCCTTGGCGTCGCAGGCCACGACGTGAAAGCCGAACGCGCGCAGATGCGTCTCGACGTCGCGCTTGGTCGGCTGGTTCGTGAAGATGCACGAGAAGGACCCACTACACAGGAGATAGAACAAAGAAGCACGCCATGTGCAAAGCGCGTGTCAACAGAGTAACACCTTCAAAGATCGCAAGTTCTAATCAGACGGCGGCAAGACCAGACCAGACCAGACACACGCAAGCATGCGTGCGCGCGCCACATGGCCCAAGCAAGCGGATCCAGAATGTACAAGTCGGTAGGTACGTACGTGGTCTCGGCCTGTTTCCATAGCCGCCAGAACTCGCTCGGCTCGAGGTGCGCCTCGCGGTCCATCACGAACACGGGTGACGCGAACGGGATCTGCTCCAGGCTGCTCGACGTCAACTGTCCGTCGTCCTGCACGACCACGGCTGTCGCCGCATTGTCGGTAGTCGGCAGTGCTGGATTTCGTCGTGCGGACGACGGGCCAGATGATGTGGCCACCGGCACGGCGACAGTGGCAGTACCGTCTGCGTTGTAGAACGCCTTGCGGTTCTTCTGCTGCGCTTCGCTGCGGCGCTTGCTGCCCGACGACTTGCTGGCGCGACGCGGTGACTTGGCTGGCACCACGTACGCGTTGTTGTTGTCCGAGTCCTCTTTCTCATCTTCCTCCTCGTCGTCATCTTCGTCCTCGGAGCTCGATCTGCGCGGCGCGACGCGCTGCGGTCGCTTGAGGTCGGCCATGAACTCCGCGCTACGTCAGGTAGGTACAGACACAAACATGCAAGCCACAGATCGATATGTCAGCCTGTCCGTGCAGTGGTTTGAGGATCGATCGACGCATGATTGTGTAATACCCACCCAAAGTACTCGTCGGCCTGCGAGCCTTTCCGGTGGATCGTGCGCAGCAGCCACGGCGCCACGAGCATGTGAATCTGTTGTCATCCGCAAGGTATCGTTAGTGTAAGAGCCATAGAGTTGACTGCGTGAGCTGGCGCCAGGACGTACGCAAACCGTCACGAGCGTCGAGAGGTAGATCAGGTTCGGGCTCGACTGCGTGATGTACGCGACCTCGACGAGGCCGAACGCCGAGAGCGTTGCGGCGCCGAGCCACAGCGCTGCCATTGACAGAGAGTGTCCACATCGATTCGAATTCAGTACAAGCATTAGTCGTACAATCATTGGAGACTTGTATGCTTTGACTCGTCATCGCACCGACGATCCAAGTGCCGAGCCCCAGCAACGAGTAGAGCCGCACGTGCATCACGAGGTTGTTGCCGTCGAGCTGCAGGCGGCTCCAGTTGCCGTCCATGTAGAAGCCGTGGAAGCCGAACACGAGCGCCACGGCCGCGTACACAAAGTAGAGGTCGCGCAGGCGCACGCCCGCGCTCAGGTGCTGGAACTTGACGATCTTCATGTGGTACGCGTGCACGACCTGCCATCAAAATGATGCATTATTACCCATGAGCGATCATCACCTGGTGGTGGTGAGTTCAATGGTGCTACAACACCAAGACATCGAGGTGCGTACGATGCCAAGCGTGATGGTCACGATCGCCAGCAGCAGCATGAGCACGCCGAGCACAAGGAGCCGGAAGCGGATCGTTTTGAGGATCGACCGCTTGCTGCGCTCGTACTCCTCCATGCGGATCTCCACGACGCGCGACCCGCGCTGGTCGTGGCGGAAGTTCTACACACATGCACAACAGCACGACAACGTCAGCCCATGGGCAGCTTAATGCAACAGAGAGACACGCACAGCAAGCGCACATTTGGGCGCATGAGAGAACCCATCGGATTGCTGTTCTGCGGCTAGCCACTACCCAAGTGAGCTCATCCACACCATCACCATCACTAGCTCAGCATCAGAACCGCCGTATCCAAGTCATCACTTGCGATGTCTAAGAATAGTAGGAATGAGAGAAGCAGATATCCGATAAAACCAATTTCATCAAAAACAAATTCAATGCATTGCGGAGAACCAGATTCTCTCCTCTCTCTCTCTCTCTCTCTCTCTATCAAACGGACACACACACCAGGCAAGAGCCAGCCAGGCCTTCGCGCGCCGTCGACTCACTTCTTGACCTCGATGATCTTGACCTTGCGCTTGTGCGTGCGCATGGGGCCGTTCACCTGGATCATATTCCGCTTGTGCAGGCTGTCGAAGCGCTCGAGCAGCAGGCTACCCTTGGGCTTGAGCGTGCGCATGTTACCCGTGAGGTCCTCCGAGAACGCCACCGGCGTCTCGCGCACGACCTTACTGTGAAGACGTCAACGTCAACAAGAAGAGCAAACCAGCACGTTAGCGAGAGATAACAACAAGCAGCGAGCACCAGCTATAGCAATACGAGGGAGGCAACAGAACGTACGTGAGCTTGCCACCGATGCGCAGGAACTCGGGCTCCTGCTCGAGCTTCTGCTCCTCAAGCACCTTCTTGAGCTCCTGCTTCTGGTCTGCGGACTTTTCGTCGCGAATGATGTCCTGGAGGATGTGGTTCGCCCTGTTTGTAGCAAATAAACACATAGAATGTCAGCAACGGGCGCAAATGATGAGCTGTCGGATGGCAAAATGCCTGCTGGACGTACGAGTTGATCTGCTTGATGATCGACTTTTCCTGTCTCCTCTGCATGTGATCGAGCTCCATCTGCTTGTGGCGCGAGCGCTTGTTGCGCTGGCTCCGGGTGATCTGGCCAGGCATTTTCTTCTTCTGGCTAGGCGCAGTCTCGCCGTCGCTCTCGTCCTCTCCGCTCTCGGACTCTTCGTCCGAGCCACGCTGGTCAATGTACTGCAGGGTCTCCTCGGACATGCCCGCCGCGACCGGCTTGGACATCTCGGCGTTGAGGTCCCGACGATCAAGCTCCTTCGCGATGGCTTCCGCCATCACGTCCTGGTGCGCCGAGAACTCTGGGTGGTACGACTGGCCCGGCGTCGCGACCTGGACCTTGGCGATCTTGTGCTCCGTCGACGCGATCAGCTTTCGGCGTCTCACCTTCTTCACAACCGCTGGCACGACGTACGGGTCGATCGTCGCGAGCACAGCTGGCTCCGCGACAGTGCCGTCGTCGCCCCAGACCTTGAGCGCAACGGTCGTGGTGGTTGAGGCGCTCTTGGCCGCGATTGGCTTCTGCTCCTTCTCCTGCTCCTGCTGCAGCTTGATCTTCTTGAGCTTCTCGAGCTCAAACTTGCTAGCCTTGTCGCTCTTGAACTTACGCGACTTGACCATCGGGTCCTTCTGCATGAGCTTCTGCTTCTTGGTGAGCACATGGTCGGCGCCGCCCTTGCTGTCAATCTGGAAGAGCTGCGCGCTCTCCGCGGCCTGGAACTTGTGGTCCTCGCCATCCTCGCGGATGCTCGCCTCCACCTGCGCGCCGAGCGCCTTCACGCGCTTCTGCAGCTTCCTCTTGGGCGCCATCGCTGCCTGCTGTCTCGTGCGTTGCTTGCTTCTCGGTCGCTCGCGTGCTTGGCACTCTTTGATATCGATGGTGGTCAGCACGTACCCTTTGGCGAAAGTGCTCGCAATAGAGCGCTCTCCGTTGGTTGGTCCCGTCGAATCTGGGGCTTGTAATGAGAGCAGGGAGATTTACTAATGCGATTAGTACATTCCAGTTCCACTTACTGATCACATTTTATTACTAACCCATCTGCCAAGCCTGATTTTCAAACGAGCGAGAGAACAATAGGAAGCCATGGCGTTGCAAGCTGCCGCGCTGCGCTCGGGCCGCCGCGACGAGTCCCGGGACGACCTGCACGCGCTGCGCCCCGTGGGTGAGCTCTCTCCGAGCGGCCGCCGCGGAAGCTTCGACGAAAACGCGCCGCCTAGGGCCTCGCTGCGCACGAGAAGCTTCACGGCCGAGGACGTGCCGTTGGCCGAGAAGAACGCCAAGAAGCCATTCCTCACGCAGTCGCGTAAGGCCATGTCCGAGATTCTGCAGACGAGCAAGAGCGCGATCATCAAGGGCATCAACGGCATCAACCGCGAGAACGTGGCCAAGCTCGGCGACGAGATCTCGGAGATCGCCGAGAAGGTCAAGAAGACGTTCACGCTGGACGAGTCCGAGCGTATCCTGCGCACCGACTGGCTCGTCGTCGAGACCGAGGAGGACCAGCTCACGGAGATGAAAGAGACGATCGAGAAACTCGAGCACGCGTTCCAGTTTTCCAAGTCGAGCACGCTCGTGGACCTCGCGTCCAGCACGCTCAAGCGCTGCGAAGACCTCGTAGACCGCAGCGTCGCGCACACGGAGCAGTGCAACCTGGTCTTCTCGCAGTGCTCGAACGAGATCGCGACGCTGAACGACTACCTGGGCAAGCTTCGCGCCGCGGTGAACCCGGTCCTGCGCGCGAAGGACAAGAAGGAGGAGGAGCGTAACTCGCGTCGCGCCGAGTGGGCGATCGCGCGCATGCAGCAGAGCATCCGCTCAACGGTCTCAGACATCAAGGAGAGCTTGGACGAGATCGACGACCTGATCACCGAGTGCACCAAGCTGATGGTGCAGGCGATCACATTGCTGCACATGCACGCGCAGTCGGCGGACTTCAGCGGTACAGGCGTGGCGGCAGGGGCAGCAGGCGTCGTCGCCGGTGCATTGGTACGAGAAACTAGGTTTGTTGGTATGGCTTCTTAATGATGCGCTGACGCCGTACTCCTGTTCTACTTATTCGCGCTTAGGTTGGCGTTGCGGGTGTCATTGCTGCTCCAGCGACGGGCGGACTGAGTGTCCCGATCGCCGTTGCTGGCAAGGGGCTCTTCTTCACCGGTCTCGCAGCGCTGACCCCATCGGGCATCCTGCTCAACCGTACGAGCGGCAATTTCTGCGAAATCCATATCTCTTGCGCTGCGATCACTAACGGCACTGAATGGATGTGTATCCATGGCTACAGGTCAAAGTCAGCAGCTCTCGGGACTGACGAAGCTCATTGAGAACCTCAAGTCTCGTCTCGAGATCATGAACCAGAAGCGCGCCGAGATCGCGACTGCGTTCGCGGCGGCTGAGAGCGCCGAGATGAACATTAAGGAGGCGGGCAACTTTATCCAGGATGCGATCGAGCTGGAGATCCCGACCTTTGTGAGTGTGTTGGTGTGCGTGTGTGTTTAACACAGTGGTGCCACACGTGCTCACTGTTTGGTGTGTGTGTACGTTATTCTTGTGAACAGGAGAGCTCGTGGTCGTTCATTGAGATTGTTGGCGAGCAGCTCGCGACACTGGACAAGCCCGTGGCGCTCTTCCTGACGACCCCGGCGATCTGGCACTACTGCAAGTCCGAGGACGCGCTGCACCAGTACCTGCTGCCCGACGAAGACGACGAATAAACAGCACGTTACAGTTGTGGGGAAGCGACGAAGAGATCTGATAGGAAGAGGTGAATACGGCGTGCGGTAGGTAGGAAGGCAGTTGGAACTCAGAGAGAGTGAGAGAGCAATGGGCGGCGCATTATGGGTAGTGTGGAGAGCCCACTTGCTCGTGCGGGTGGGTGAGTAATTTGAATATGTATTTTTGCATGAGAAGTGTTTGAAGCTCTTGTCGCAATCACGTATGTTTCAATTATCGATTTTGAAGGGATTTTACAGTCACAATCACACGAATGCAGAATTGTGACAGCTTGCTTAAGTACGATTTCGTGTATTATTTGTGCTGTTGTTTGTTGGGCATAATGCAACAGGAATGGATTTGTACGCGGACCTGCCGCTCGCGAAAGGCGCGTCGTCGGCGGCGCTGGATGCCGATGGGAAACTCAAGACCGGCGGTAGCGGAAGCTCCGGTGCGTGTGCTCTCTCGTTCTATCTCAATGCGTCTCTCTGTCAGGCGAAGGTTGCTCACGGCTGTCGTCTGAATGTCTGGCAGTCTGGAAGACGACGGCGCCGACGTTTGTGCCGCATGTGATGCGCAACAACAGCAGCAGCAATAATAATGCGAGGCAGCAGCAGGCGGGACGAGGCAAAGCTCTGCCACCGGCAATCAACACAACGAGCGTACGGTAGCAATCATCAGAGAACCAAGTGATCGTATGTATATTACCAAGTGGACTCACTCGCTCACGATATCACTTTGTAGCCCGTGAGCATGCTTCCAGCGGCGTTACGGACCAAGAGTCCACATGGAAGTATTGCTGCTAGTGGTGCAAGCAGCACCAGCACCTCACCCGCTGCTGCTGCGGGTATGAAGAAAGTGTCGGGCATCTCGCTCGCATTCAGACCCGCCTCGATCACTCGCAAGCCTTTGGCGTCACCAGCTACGCGGACGCATCCATCGCCGTCACCAACCAATATCAGCACCAGTAGTCAGCCGACCATTAGTACTCCCAGCAGTGTGGAAGCCAAGTTTGACAACGCAGAGCTCCGTCCGCGAGGCATCGGCTTTGGCTTCTCGACCGTAACGACGACCACGACCACCACCACCCACGTGCGGATACAGAAAGACGATAATCATGAGAACCAGCAGCCAGTTGTGAACACTCTCGCTACCACGGGCAGTGCGCACTTCTTCCAGTCCAACTACCGAGACGAGTACAACCCCGCGCGGCCCAACAGCTACGAGGCGTACTGCGAGGAGCGCCTGAACAAGAAGAAGCTCGAGCAGGTCAAGCGCGAGCTGGAGCGAAGGCAGCAAGAACAAGAGCGCGAGGTACGTTGTGCTATAGTATGATAATGCTGTTGATTTTGGCTCGAGTGTTGAGTAATATTGTATTGTGTGGTGGTGCAGGGCAAGCTGGAGAGAGCGAAGCTGGTGCGCGACATTGAAGCGGGCAATGCGCCAGTAGTGGACCTCCCGGCGGCAGGGCGCGGTCGCGGCATGACGATGCCGGCGTGGATGCGCAAGAAAATGTGCGTCTATCTGTTTGCAGCGGGTATTATTGTCTTGCGTTGAGCTCTTGAAACAGGCGCTAATATCGAATGACATTGTGTACAGGGAGGAAACTGCTGCGGCCAAGCAAGCAGACGCGCAGCAAGTGAACAGAGGTGCCGAAGTTGACCAGTTTGAAGACGCGGCTCCACGCACAGGACTGGGGTTCGCCAGCAAGGACGCCCACGAGAGCTCGATTTTTGTGCCTGGGACAGCTGGACTTGGGTTTGCTCGATCCGCAGCAGATTCTCAACCCACTGCGCTGCTTCGTGACGAGTTTGGGAGGGCGATTCAGCGCGATACGACCCAAGTACAGTCACAAAACAACGAGCAGCAGTACAAACGGAGTCATGACGATGAGACAGCTGCGAGAAGCCATCAGCAGCGCAATGACCGAGCAGAGGCTTCCAGCAACCCATGTGAGTGAACACAAGGAGGCTGTCAACTTGTTGGCCGCATCGATGTCTCTGATCAACCCTTGTGTATCGAACGACACTGTTCATTTGCAAACTCCAGGCAAGCGGCAACGAGACGAAACAGGATCACAACCCCGCTCAAGTCTACAGAAACCTGCAAGTGGCTGCGTGATTTTGCTCAAGGTGTGTACTTCGTCTCTTTCGTCTTGCGGCGTCATGGAACTTGACTAATCCAGTTTTGTATAAAACTCTTGTGGCGCAATTTCCAGAACATGGTCGGCCCCGGCGAAGTGGATGACGAGCTCCAGGAAGAAGTAAAAGACGAGTGCGCCGAGAAGTACGGACCCGTGGAGAAGTGCGTGATCTACGAAGTCACGGGGCGCGTGCCGCCGGAGGAAGCCGTGCGCATCTTCGTTCAGTTTCAGCATCAGAGTGATGCGGAGAAAGGTTCGTGCTGCCGTATGTGTGGACACTGTGTGGCTGGGCACGACTGGTTTAACTGACGATCTCTGCGTTGGTTGAATGTATGTGTGCTTTTCACAGCGCGACTGGGCTTGAACGCGCGCTTCTTTGGCGGACGCAAGGTCCAGGCTTCGTACTACGACGATGACAAGTTCAGTTGCTTGGATTTGACTGCGTGATTGTCAAACACGCAAGATAAAACAACCTGAATTCACATTCAAGCTACAGCTATTCTCTATCCTAAAGCTCAACTCTATTCTACTAATTCTCGGCGCTCCTCAAGACCACGACGATTGAGAGCACTGCGAACGACGTGTACAGCACTAGTAGCGCATAGCACAACTGCTTGCGGTACTGGAAGTCGTCGAGTGCTGCCATCCCGAGATTTAGCGCCAGGCTTATAAAGAGGTATCCAAAGCCCAGATACACCAGTGGCGACGGCTTGCCCAGCGTCACGGGGCCGTTGCTCAGCACTGCGATGGTCAGTGCCAGACCGATCCCCACGAGCAGATTGAACATCGGTCCAGCGAAGCAGCCAGCGAACGCCATGGTAGGGAACCCGTCCCTCGCGATCGAAGTGTTCGAGACCAGGTCGCCGATCGAGTTGCCCCACGCAAGCACCTGCGAAGGAAAACGTTTGAATGCATCTTGTCAGCCATTGTCCAGTCAGTCAGCATGGACAACCAGCGTATAACTACGCACCGATACGCCGAGCACCGAGTTTGAGATCCCAAAGAGACCACCGAGGGCTTGCAGGACGCCGAGGAGCTGTCCACCACACAACATTAGTTAGCGCTCAGATAAGTATGAGAGGGTCGCATCACTAAGACAACGTACCTCATCCGCGATGTTCATGATCCAGATCACCGACATAACGAACGCCACAGCGACAAATGGCGCCAAGCGACTTCCTTGCGGTGGCTGCTGGTGCGTCGTGGTGTACTCGATTCCCACACTCAGTAGTCCGCCTCCGAGCAAGATCACTCCGACAAAGTAGAAGTTGGTCACACTCACGTGGAAGACGGAGACGCCGACCGCAATGATGATGAACGGTGGACACGCAACTGCAAAGTTCTTGTCCCAGGTTTCTTCGTCCACGAGCGGGATCGTGAGGCGTCGCACAAAGGTCGTCACGAGCTCGAATGGGTTCCACACCACCCGCTGGAAGACCTCGTAGCACTTTCGTATCGTATAGACGAGGCAAAATCTACAGCCTCTGCTGTCTTTCGTCATCCACTCGTCAGCATGTGAAAGCTCTTTGTCCGTAACTGCTCGTCGTTGTCCGTCTTCCTCGCCTTCGGTCTCGTCAATGTGCAGCTCCGGCACGTCTTCGCCTTCGGTCTCACTGATGCTGCTAGGGAACTCTTCGATGCCACTCAGCTGGTGGTAACTGCGCGTCCATCGCCGCGCCGTCTCACCAAAGTGCGCACTCGCTTCCACCGATTCCCACGCAGTGCGTCTGCGCCGGATCTGCCGCATCGATGAGACGCAAACAGAGGCGGGACGCTTGAAGTACGTGTCCGTTCGCTCCAGCAGCGACTGCCGTTCATGAGCCTGTTGCTGCGAGCGATCGTTCTATAATAGCACGACCACACAACAGTCACAATTCGAGCCAAAGCATGTATCTTCAAGCACATGTGCTTCACGAACCGTGGGTTGCGCGTCGGGGCGCAGTGAGCGTGGTGTTGGTGCCGATGTTTTCCTGAAGAGCGTCGGCGCAGACGAGCTGTCCGAGTCGTAGCTGTTGTCTCCAGTCTGGTAATTGGGGATCCGATAGACTTCGTACGAGGGCCTTATGATCAGATTCTGCTCGCGAGGGCTCGAGAAATCGAGACTCGACGCGCTCTTATCACTCGCAGAGGACGACACGTAGCCTGCTCCCAGGTCGTAGAACTCGTCCACGTCCTCCTGCTTACCGCCGATCTTTCTGTACACGAGCGCAGCGATCTTCTTGTCAAAGAGCACTACCAGCGCGTAGAGAACGTAGATGAAAATGAACCCGAGCGCTTCGAGCAAGTGAACCTAATGAGAGTTTGCATAGAACCCAAGCACCATGTCAACAGTTAGCCTCTGCTAGTAGATTCAACAACTGCAAGCCCAGTGTATGAGGCAAGCATCACATATGTCAAGCGTACCGTTCCGTTAAAACAGACAAAGCAAAAGTATGCCACGGCGACGAAGTAGAACGTGACGTCGCGGATGTACTTGCGCGGGATGAGCTGCTCCTGGCCCTGCGAGATGAGCCCCACGCACGCGATGATCACTGAGTAATGCAGAAGCCACAGTCGTACTGTATGGTTAGCTCTCACTAATACAATCCTGCCATTCACTTCGTGCACACTAATGCAACAATACACGAAATAAGCACGAACCTGTGGTCACGAGCAGCCCGCCGCCGAGGATCGACGCGACGCCGATGTTGGGCGTCGAGAGCGAGAACGCCGCGATATTCGAAAACACGTCGGGCGAGCCATTTCCAAAGCTCAGGAACGTCACGCCCGCGATGTCGGGCGGGATGCGGTACTTCTCGACGATCACCTGCAGCACGGGGCAGAAGAACGTGTCGGCCGTCGAGCTGAGCAGGTAGAGCAGCACGACGAGGATCACCACGAGCAGCACCTGCGCGAGTCCGAGCGAGTCCTTGAGCCACGTGCACTTCACCAGAAACTCGTAGTCGATCAGCGTGTCGGCACCGCTGGAGCCGTGCGCGCACATGCTGAGCTCCTGTGGAGTCGTCACGTTCGCGCCGTCGTAGGCGTCATCGGGCTGCAGCGCTGCTGGCACCGGTGAGTCGGGTGTGGTTGTGACGACAACTGCAGCAGAGTAGCTCAGCGCACTTAGGAGTATTGTAGTGATGAAGACGAGGAAGCGATGGCGGCGCCTGCCGTGGCTCGCGTGTCGTCTGCTCATGCGCGCCGCAGGTGGAAGAAGACGCGAAGTGGTATGAGGCGGCTGTTTGCCACCTCCGACAGAAAGTTGAAGCCACCAAATGTTGAAAAGCGATGGGTGGATTTTTCGCGTGTCTTGTGTCAGATTCTTTCACGAATCTATCTGAAAAGTTGACAGCTAGTGCATTTGGAATCGAATTTTACATATAAATATGGTATTTAGATTCGAACTTTTTGAATACTATATTATACGATACCGGTTTTGACGTGAATAAAATGATATTTGAGATAATTTTATAATATTCATGCATTTGATCCGGAGACCAGAAGCCATGGTTGCACGTGGTTGCAAAAGAGCCAACTGGTGCACAAAACAGCACTGCAGTAAATAAGTTCTTTGACGAGAGTCTCTGCGTTCTCTTCATGCAACGTGTATGCGCCGCGTGAATGCTTCGAAACCAGGGCTAGCTGATTTTCTAATTATTCTCTAATCAAGCAGCGATTTTTACCTTTTGGTGATGAAAAATCGCTACTCGTATTCAAATAAACCTGGACAATTTGATCACTTGTAAAATTGATATTCTTGTATATATGATTGGATGCCGATCCATTGACTCGTTCCTATATGAACGTATGTAGCAAATTTGATGTGGGTAAAAATGATACTTGATTAAGAATCTCGTCAATTTTTGATATTCTGGGGTTCGGAACCTGGCTCAGTGGTGTGGGCCCAACCTCCCACGCAACTGGTCTGGGTTTAAATCCCGCCTTCGTGCAGTCACAAAAGTGTCATTTTTGGAAAGGAGTCGAAATCGTAAAATAAAATTGTGGCTGCGTTAAAAACGGAGGTTTTTGCAACTGCATTCACTATCGATTTTGCTAGTCGTTCTGTTGCTAGTGCATCGTTAGCGCAGCTGAAAAGTAACTGCGAATCAGCGTCTGAGTGAGAGCATTTTCCTTCTCTACTTGAAGCTCTTCACGTAGCCGCTGTTGTAGCGTACGCATGTCTCTCACTACACGTTTCTCTAAATCTGGATGGTCACCTAGCATAAAAATTGCAGCTCACAGCGTTCACCTTGCCTTCAGTGCTGATCTTTGTATGCGCGCTAGAGACGCCTTCACTCGTAGCGTCAGACTTTGCAGATTCATCGTCATCGCTGCTGTCTTGTGCTGTGGACAGGAACGCGACGTCCACATCTTCACTCAGCAGGTCTGCAGTAAATGCTTCCATCTCCGTCCTGATCTCATCCGAACAGCAAATGAAGTCGTCCAGGTCCATCAGGTCGCGAATGCACAGCTGCTACATTTGCGCCAGTAGATTGGTGTTCAGCTGCTCGTCGGCGTCGATTCGCGATCTGCGAGTGGTCGTACGACCGAGTACGAGCCCGGTGTGCCGAAAGCAATTCAAAACAGCCTCGGTCGGAACCTCTCACCAGCAGGATTTGGTCCACTTCATCGCTGTGAGCTGGTCAACCATGTAGATGTTGCCTTGAGATCCTTGTTCCTCCGGATCCAGTACGTGCTGGAGCTGTCGATGCCAGTGTCGACACTTGAATGACGTGATGATCCCGGCGTCCATTAGCTGCAGCTTCGATGTCATATTGGGGGGAAGGAATGCAACGGTCACGCTCTGCAGTTCAATGCCGTTGACTGTGTAGGCTAATGCATTGTCGAGGAGAGCACGACGTTGCGCCGCTGAGCGCACCTGTCGTCATTGAACTCGCGCAGCCACTCCTGAAACAGAACGCCGGTCATCCATGCTTTGATGTTGCTCCGGTAGTAGAACCCCAGTCTTCTTCTGGAAATATCTAGGCTTCTTCGCGTGCCCAATGATGAGCGGTTCGCGTTTGTCCGAGCCATCCGCGTTGCACGCTAGAGCGACGGTCACGCGAGTCTTGCTCTTCTTCTATCTTTCTACTTGTCGCCGGGCGATGGTCTTGTCAGGCGCGAGGCAGTAAAAGTTTCCCGCTTCATCCATGTTATAGATGTCGGCTAACGAGACCCCTTTCAAGCGCTCTCGAATCGCATCACGCTGCGCAGGTATCTGCTCAGCGTTCACTAAACCACTTTCGCCGTGGGTGCTCATCTGCTTGAAGCCGTGGCGTCCCTGGATTGCCTGGATTCTGCCGTTAGAAAACGACAGTAGCTGATCGTCCTGGACACCACTCAGCGCGGCGAACTGCTTTGCTTTTGCTTTGATCGAATCTCCGCTCAGCATCACGCGTTTTACTTGGCACTGCAGCACCCAATTGGCAAGTGCTTCATCGGCAGCAGGGAAGACGAGCGGTCGCGTTCGCTTGCACTTGAGGTCGGCTTCCTTCACGAGTAGATACTTCTTGCGATCACGCAGGATGCCGGAGATGATCCCCTGGACCGGCGCCTCGACGAGGCTGAGATCTCGCTTTGCCCATGCCGCAAGCTGGAGCTGCGTGAGAGCGGCGTTAGCGTCGTGCTACAGGCAGATCTTCTTCTGCTGCTCAAAGGTCAGGTTACCAGTCGCTTTCGGTCGTGACGGCATCGTAGTGATTTGGTCAATGTACCTGCCAAAGTGCTTGTGGCTGGGAGCGGGTTGAAATGGTCTGCCGTTCACGAATTCGTGCTCTTTTTGTTGTTTGGGAAGCTACAAATGACTGGAAGGTGTTTCCACCTCTATAATAGCATTAAACTGTTATAGATGATACATTTTCTGTATACGATTATATCAAATCTGGAAGGTTTATCTGTACCACATTTCACAATATCGGAGACAAACCGGTAAATGTTTTTAAAACCGGTATTTTGGGTCCTGTTTTGAAATCTGGTTTGATACAAGCAATACTGTATAGCGATACCGATACCGCAAAATGCGGATAAATGCAGCATGCGGAAAGATGCAGCACGAGACACATTACTATCGGAACATTTCAGCCAATCATATTGCAAAAGGTCCCTGGCTCATCTTCCTTTTGTGAGGGAGTTGACTGTCGCAATCTG
>JAASGT010000315.1:0-30522 GCA_023334315.1 Globisporangium alternatum | reverse complement strand
GTGGTCACCAAGTGGTCAAATGAAGTTGCTTTCGTCATGAGAACGTTCCACATGTTTTCTATCATATCTGAAGATTTAGCGCCGGAGAGGAAAATTCACATTCTCATGAAAAAAGAGACGTCCTTAAATTTTTGACGCGCACTGTACTGAGGGTGGCATCTTTTTGGTACAAGTTATAGAATTCATAGGTTTCCAGACGCTGCTTGCTTCATTCTCATCTGTGTGGAGAATAGCATTTCTTTAGATTCACACATTAGCAGGCGATGGCAAATAGTTGATAGACTTGTTTTCTTACTGTCTGATCAGCACACGTCCATGGGCGTCGCACCACCTTCTCCGTCGCCTCCTCGTCCTGTCGATGGGCGAAAGTAGATGCCGCACCACGCCTCGCTGCGGTTACGCTTGAATTGCAGCCCCGGGTCATATCCGCCGGCACGCTGCTGCTCGTTACGCAGCTTCTTGGATTCGTTCACGCCAAAGTTCGGCCCGCGCTTGCCGCCGGGCACCGGGATCGGCTGCGGTCCACCGATCACGCCAGGCTGGAAGCCCATCATCGCAGCCTCCATTTCAGCCGTCACAGCCTGGTCGATTGGAATCGCGGTCGTCGTCGCGCGTAGCTTGGTCACGTCGCTCTCATCACGCTCACCGAGCGCCACCTCCATGAGCTGCGCCTTCTGGCGCTGTAGATCAGCCTCAAACTGCGAGTCCTCGCGCTGCTGCAGCTGACGACGCTCCTCCGCGAGCCGCTGCTGTTCATTAATGAGCTGTGCGATGCGACGCTCTTCATCAGCCTTCTTGGCGTCGTTGGTCGCGATCGCGATCGCGTTCTCCATGCGGTACTGCTTCCACTGCCTCTGCGCGGCTGCCTTCTCGTTGTCGTCTCCATATACGAGATCAAAAACTGCACAGCGCAATCATGATACCATTAGACATGCACATCGGTCCACAAATGGAAAATTCTAATGAATGGGAAGGCGTACTGAGGTTCTCGAGCGTCTCGAGGTAGTCGTTGTACTCGTCCGTCGTGTTGAAGTCGTCCTCGGTTTTGTTGTAACTACGCACAACAGATTCACACCGCAGCATCATACAGGTGAGCACATCAGATAGACACTCGTATAGCCAGTGTGCGTGTGCGTTGTACAAAATCGAGAGACGCACTCTTTCGTGACTTTCTTGCGCATGGACGTCTCTTTGGCGTAGTTGAGCTCTTCGATCGTCTTGTCCTGCAGCTGCGACTTCTTCACGAGCTTCTGACACGCGGGGCAGGGGATCTCGCGGTGATGCTGGAACTCACGCTTGATGCAGTGGTCGCAGCTAATAAACAACACAAACAAGAACAACAGGCACAGACAGACAAGGATCAGCTCATGGTGTCACGAAGACATGACAGGACATATCACTCTCTCTGCACAGCCGGTGGACGTACAAGCGGTGTCCGCATTTGGAAATGAGCATCTTCATCTTGGTGTTGAGGTAGTTGCTGTCGTCCTCGGCAGACGTGCCGCACACGCAGCAGCGCAGCGCCAGCTCCTCCGCGTCCTGCTGCGCCATCGTCATCCTTTGGCTCTGTCTTTGCTGTCTGTATGTGTGAGTTTTGAGGGCACAACTGCAGTTGAAAAAATGCAAGCGAGCCCGCATTCACGGGCTACTATTCAGTGCAAATGCATGCATTTATAAAGGTCAGTAGACACACTCAAGAAAATTTCGTGACAATCAAAATGGTGAGAGTATGTGTTATTGAAGGTTTTACCAGGATACATTTTCCTGTCACTTTCTGCAGTCACAATTTGTGAGGAGAAGGAAGCGACGAGCATGAGCATGGAGATCGACCGCTTGCTGAGCGACCTCCAACGTCTGGAAGCCGACCAGAAGAGCAGCAGTAGCAGTCATGGCGCTGTGTCCGACGCCTTCCGTCAGTTCGCTGTCTTGTCGGCGTCGCCGCTCGCTTTGGACAGCGTCGAGATCGTACCGCAGAACGGAGCCAAGCAGACGAGCGGGTCTTCGCAGGTATTCGCGACGCCAGTGCTTACGTCGCCGTACGCGAACCCGGACGTCGCCCGCCGCGAGCTGGAGAAGCAAACGCGTCCGCTGTTCGCGCTGGAGAACCTGAGTCCGTATCCGACGGGGAGCTACGTGTTCCCCGAGCCGCGCGCGAGCCGCTTCCTGGCGCAGATGCCCATGTCGAACGCGCGCATGGAGCTCGTGCCCAAGCGCAGTGGGATGGTGCTCGACCCGCTGAACCTCGCATACGAATTCCGACCGATCGACACGAGTCGCTCGGGCGTAGACGCGGGCTTCTCCAGCGCGCTCACCAAGCAGGACGAGTATGCGCGCGGCAAGATGACCAACAAACCCTTCTCGCCCGGCGGCGACTCGCTCGTGGATCTTGACACTGCGAACGGCAGCAGCGGAATGTTGGTTGATCGTGCCGATAGCATCGACGGAGCTGCATTCAGTTCGCCAGAGGAACAGGCACGCAACGCGCTGGTTCTGGGAGCTGGCAACTTGGATCTGGACGATTATGTACGTGCCATCAAGCGCGAGTGTACGTTGTTGTTGTATGCAGAATAGCTGACGTTGTGCTATGTGTGCATGGCTTTGTTTGTTATCTAGGACGTGCTGGAGCGTCTGGTGTTTAGCGCACCTGGACTGGACGGCTGCTTAACGGTCGACGACGTCAGGGAGCTTGAGAAAGAGCCGATCGCGGATGAACAAGCGATCTTTTCGCAGGAAGAAGCCGAGAGCAAGGCAAACAACGGCGCAGAGGTCGTCGGCGTGAACCCTCAGAGTCTGCTTAAGCCATATTTCCAAGTTGCCGCCGATCGAGAGCACGTTGAGGCCATTAGACGCATCGTTGCAGGTGAGAAGGCGTCGGGTGCCATGGCGCAGGTGTACAACCAGAGCGGCACCATGGCTCTCGATGAGCTTCTTCACGACCTGGAAGACGACGACGAGCTTGGGTTTTACGTCGAAGACGATGGATCATCTGCTGAGCTACAGAACGAAGATGACCAAGAAGAGAAAGAGAGTGACGGGATCGCTGCTGATGCGACTGAAGGTGCTCCAGACTCTGAAGACGCCATGATCGGTGAGCCCGAAGCGGAGCTCGAGGCAATTCTTGCGTCCGGCATGGATTTTTCCAAGGCTGGACTGCACCAGCCGTCGACCAGCGCGGCCGCTGCCGCATCCCAGTGGGCGAGTATTGCCAGTGTGGACGTACGCAACTTCCACGAGAAGGTCCCAGACATGGCAATCAAGTACGACTTTGAGCTCGACACGTTCCAGAAGGAGTGCGTGATCCACTTGGAGCGCCATGAGTGCGTCTTTGTCGCGGCGCACACGTCGGCGGGTAAGACCGTGATCGCCGAGTACGCGATCGCGATGTCCCAGAAGCACATGACGCGCACGATCTACACGTCTCCCATCAAGGCGCTGTCGAATCAAAAGTATCGCGACTTCCGCACCAAATTTGGCCCCGAGAACGTTGGTTTGATCACGGGCGACGTGAGCATCAACCCCGAGGCGAGCTGCCTCGTGATGACGACTGAGATTCTGCGTTCGATGCTCTACCGTGGTGCCGACGTGATCCGGGACATCGAGTGGGTCATCTTCGACGAGATCCACTACATCAACGACAGTGAGCGCGGCGTCGTGTGGGAAGAAGTGATCATCATGCTCCCGGAGCACATCGGCATGGTCTTCCTCTCGGCGACGACGCCGAACCACTTGGAGTTCTCAGACTGGATTGGCCGCACGAAGAAGAAGAAGATTCACGTGATCTCGACCACGAAACGCCCCGTGCCGCTGCAGCATTTTCTCTATGCCGGCAAAGAGCTCTTCAAGCTGTACGACGCGTCCCATGGGTACCTCCCAGGGGCATACAGCGCTGCGAAGACCAAGTTGTTCCCGCCGTCTGACAAACCCAAGGCAAACGCTGGGCGAGGCGGCAGCAGCTCGACTGGTGCGACAACGCGCAACATGGGACGCACGTCTGGCGGCGACCAGAGCGAGTGGACTAAGCTGGTCACCTCGCTCAAGGACAAGGCGCTGCTGCCTGTGGTCGTGTTTGCATTCAGCAAAAAATTGTGCGAGGAGTCGGCCAACAAGCTGTCAAAACTGGACCTCAGCACGCCGTCGGAGCGCTCGGAGATCCACTTGTTCTTGGAATCGAGCATCCAGCGTCTGCAAGGAACTGATCGGGAGCTGCCGCAGGTGCTGACCATGAAGGAGATGCTCAAGCGCGGCGTCGGCGTCCACCATGGCGGATTGCTCCCGATCATCAAGGAAATGGTCGAGATCCTCTTTGGAAGAGGGCTCGTCAAGGTGCTGTTTTCGACCGAGACGTTCGCCATGGGTGTCAACATGCCAGCGCGCACGGTCGTGTTCAACGGAATCCGGAAGCACGACGGGAAGAGCTTTCGCGACCTCTTGCCGGGGGAGTACACGCAAATGGCAGGACGTGCCGGTCGTCGTGGTCTCGATTCCGTCGGCACCGTGATCATCTCGTGCTGGAACGATGTCCCGGAGCCAACGTCGCTGCAGACCATGCTAGCAGGCAAAGCGACGTCGCTCTCGAGTCAGTTCCGCCTAACGTACAACATGATTCTAAACCTGCTGCGTGTCGAAGTGCTGACAGTGGAAGACATGATGAAGCGCTCGTTTTCCGAGTTCCAGACGCAGAAAGCGCTCGCGTCTAAGAACATCCCACAGCTGATCATGCGCGGACGGAAGCTGCTCAAGCAGCTCGATGTGGCGCTTCGTGAGGAGTACCCGCAATTGGAATCCAGTGGTGAGTTGGCGCAGATCCAAGAGTTGTACCAGCTGAAGAAGCAGAAGCACGAGCTGGAGAAGGGCCTAACGAAGTGGCTGCTGACGAAAAACGCAAGCGCTGCCAAGAACGCGATCGCACCTGGACGCATCGTCGTCATGAACGCAAACGGACTGCCCTCTGACTTGCTCGCGCTCGTTGTGCGCACGAGCACGTACCCACTGTCATTGGCATCAATTGAGCTGCTCGGACCAACCGGCGGCAGTTTGTTCAGTGCGGGCATGTCTTCCGTGGATACGGGGCTTTTCAAGTCCATCACGGTGCTCTTCCTGTGTGCTGACGACTACAAGCCCCCAGTGAAGACGATTTCGCAGCCCGAGAAAAAGGATTTGCGCTTTGGTGGTCGTGACAGCTCTTCGTCACTCGGCTTTGGCAGTGGACGTCAACTGCGCAGCAAGCGAGATGACAGCGACGATCGCATGTTTGGCGCTACAGGTGGTTCGAAGGGGGCGAAGGATGTGAAAGAACTGGAGTCGAACACTACGGAGATGCTGCTGGGCAAGCGGTACGCGGTGCTGGACATCCCAGAGTCGTGCATCGCCATGGTAACCAACATTGAATCCACGAGCGTAAACTTCAAGACTCTGGTGGCCTCTTCGTCCAAAAAGGAGCTCGCAAGCAGTGTGGAGATGCTCATCCAGCTTGAGCAGAAGTACCCGCAGAAAAACCTGCTGGCGTACGTGGACGTGGTGAACGACCTGAAGCTCAAAAGCCTGGATGTCGTTACGATGTATAGCAACTGGGAGCAGCTCTACAACCAGATCGTGATCCACCCATGTACGACTGGCGCAACAGGTGGCACACTGTCTCGCGTGATGGGGAAGGTGAACAAGATGTCGAAGCTCAAGGACTATGTCACGCGTTTGACCCGCGAGCTCTCGAACGACTCGCTCTCACTCTTCCCGGACTTTCAGCAGCGTCTCAAGGTGCTCAAGCGACTCGGGTACATCTCGGAAGACGGCGTGGTGCAGGTGAAAGGTCGCGTTGCCTGCGAAATCAACACGTGCGAAGAGATCGTGCTCACGGAGATGATCTTCGAGAACGTGCTGGCGAACCTCGAGCCGGAAGAGATCGTCGCCGTGCTTTCGGCGCTCATCTTTCAGGAGAAGACGCAGTCCGAGCCGGCGCTCACACCGCGCCTCGAGGAAGCGCGCGAAGTGGTCAAGAACATCGCCGAGTCGCTGGGGCTGATCCAGCTGGAGCAGCATCTGGACATCGACCCGGCCGTGTACTGCAAGGGTGCGCTGAACTTTGGGCTCATGGAGGTCGTGTACGAGTGGTCGCGCGGCATGCCGTTCAAGGAGCTCTGTCTGCTCACAGACATCCAAGAGGGCTCCATCGTGCGCTGCATTACACGCCTCGACGAAGTCTGTCGCGAAGTACGCAACGCCGCGCGCGTGATCGGCGACCCACGCCTGTTCCGCAAGATGGAGGTCGCGTCCGAGTCCATCAAGCGCGACGTCGTCTTCGCCAGCAGCTTGTACCTGACGTAAGTGAGGTTTGTTCGAAGCCTGAGCAACCAAGATATGTGCAACGGAGAAAGGTATCGTCATGTCTATTGGGGTTTGTCTAATCTAGCTAATGTCACGCTGTTGTCATCTTATACATATCATTTGGCCATCACTGTTCGTCCTAGAAGCGCACATGTACGCCCATGGTGAGCGTGTCATTCTTTTTCGTCGTCGGGGGTTGTGCTGCCCCTGGATGGTGGTGCTGTTTAGGAGCTACGCTGCTCTCGTGCTTGACTCGCTTTGCCTGCTGTGTCGCAGTTGCGTGCGTTTTCTTCGGCTTGTGCTCCGACATGTGCGTCTCTTTCGCTGAGCTCACATTGCTCTCCTCGACGCCGCTCGGGTGAATCTGAATCTGCTTGAGCGACTTCTGACAGTTGGTGAGGTACTCCTGCGCCATCACTCGATGGCGATTGTTGATTGGGATGTTCGTGGTGTCCACCACCGCTTGCAGCATCGCCTCGAGACGCATGAGCCGGTTGTTGCGCTGGACGGGCTCCTTCACCTTCTCCACATGCTCCACGACGGCGAAGAGGCTCGCCAGGAGCGATGACACGTCATCGTACGTGAACTCGCTCGAAAGTGAGATCGCGATGTCCTCCACGTGGTTCAGGTTTTGGTCGAAGAGGTCGTTCGTGAACTTGTCACGCAGCGACTTGATCTCCTTCGCGCACCGGGTCAGCAGCACGCGGATCTCCGCGATCGCCAGCTTCTTCTCTGGTTTCTCAGTCGCGATCCGAGGCGCTTTCTTGACTACTTGATGCACATAGGGAGCGACACTAGAGGTCGTGCTCGCGTCCAAGAGCCTCCGCTTCTTTTTGGCTTCCTTCTCCGACTTCTTCGCCTTCCTGGCGGCGATCTCCTGCTCCTTCGCGGTCAGAAGCTCTTCGTATTCCCTATTGCAGCGAATAACTCAGTTAGCAAAACGCAGAACTCATCAATCACTAAAGTCAAGAACGGAACGTACTCGTAGAAGCTGGTGAGGTCGCCGTTGCGCTTGGTCAGCTTCTTGAGCGCCTTCAGAAATCGAGGTGGTTGCTCTTCCTGTTCAGCTGCCTCCTCCAGTAGCGCCGTCCGCAGCGCTTCAAGCGCTCTGATCGTAAACTTCTTCCAGTCTTTCCGGATCTTCTTTGCGTGTTTACTGAGCTCTTCATGCTCACCAGCGTCTTCGACGGGGGAGATCTTGACAAACTCGCGCATCACGTCCACCGCATCCGAGAGCCACGTGCTGTGACGGCGCTTGCTCAGGATACTCTGCACCTTGCTCAGCAGCTTCCGCTGGCTCGCATACTTGTCTTCCTCCTCTTTTTCTTCGATTGCTGCTGCCGCTGACATCTTTGCAACTGGCTCTGGCTGCTGTTGCTTCGCCGCTGTGCGTCCGCTATCAGGAGCTGTCGATGGTGTCTCCTGCATCACGCAATGAGTCCAACAGTGGATCAGCTCCTGAGATACCGTGACAATGCACTGATTTCTTGTTGACGCACCGTGAACGGCTGCAACAGCGCAGCCATCTGGCGCTGGCAGCTACGCTGGAGCGCGTGCAGCTCCGAGAGCAGCGCGACAACGCTCTGCGGTCGGATGCTCGTACCCTGCGCTACTTGGAGCGAAGCGATGGCGGTGCCAACCTCCTCGGCGTGCGCCATGGCCTCACAGCACATGGTCAGCTGCGTTTGCACATCTACGAGCTCCTCGTGTAGCGCCTGCGAGCAGTACTTGGTGCGCACGTCGTCGTCGAGCCGCGCGAGGATCCACTTGAAGCCGCTACTCGCGTCCATTGCTTGTCAAAAGTTGGGGAAAAAACGTTTGTATGGGTTTTGCCTGTTTGAGCGAAAAGTGAACCGACGCCTTGACCGAATATACTGGATTCAGTATGGATCGGTCGAAATCATCGTCACGCGTTCGTCCAAACAGGCAAAACCCATACAAACGTTTTTTTAATAAACAGCATTTAAAACCTTGCAAAAAAGTGGTCCACGCTATTTCTGGCTTATTTAAGCATTCACATAATAATCTAATAAACCGGGTTACACATAATATCGGGATACATGTCTATCGTCTAACCCGATCTATTCAGTTATACAAATCTGACAAGATAGATGGATACATTGTAAAGTTACGATAGCACGACAGGCTGGCGCTTTTCACGCGGACTTGGCTGGCACGGTCACGCGGATGCTCTTGCCCTGGAAGTGATAGCCATCCATGCGCAGCGCCGTGTTCATGCTCTCGTAGGCGGCGAAGCGGATGATCGCGACGCCGACCGTGCTGCCGTCGTCCATCGTAGGCATGCGGATCGACGCGATGGCGCCGGCGCCGCTAAAGTACGCCTCCACGTCCGTCTGCATGGCACCCCACGGCAGGTCGTACACGTGGACCTCGAGCGAACCTGTCTGCTGTGCTGCACTGGCCTGCGCAGCCGAGTTCTCGACCTTCACGATCAGATCCACGGCGTTGTGCTCGAGCTTGGGCTTCTTATGGCGAGGCGACTCCTCCGAGGGCGCCACCACCGCCGAGTTCCTGCTGTTGAAATGCTGCGGGTCCACCATGCGGATGCCAGTGGGTGCAGCAGCACTCTGATGTGCGTAGCTGCTTGTGGGCTGCTGTTGTGGTGGGTGCTTGCTCGCGAGCAGCTCCCGCGCAGATCTAGCGTGGACAGCAAGCGAGTCAGATCGTCGTGCGAATATCTCACTGAAGGCATACTATGAGGGCTCCATTCGCTCACCTGATGTACTCGTCAATGTCCTCGTGCGCCCCGACGAGGTCGCCGAGCATGACCGACAGCTGCGAGAGCACCGCGACCGTGGCCATGGAGCTCAGCAGCACAGCCGAGATGAAGTGGTCGAGCACAAGCACGATCTCGTTGCATTGGCTTTTCGACGGCACGTAGCCCTTCAGGCGCGCACTGATCGACGCGACGTCGTCGATGGTCGTTGGGATCCAGTCGCTCTGCTTGCGCGTGAGGCGGTGCTGGATCAGGCTCAGCAGGCGCGTGATCTCCTGCTCCTGCGGGCTCGCTCGCTGCTCTCCGCCAGCGTTACTGGCTATGCTGTCGGCGCGCGACCGACTGCGCTTGCCGCTTGCCACTTCCTCTGATTTCCGTGCCACGTCCGCGGCTTGCACCTAGCAGAGAGCGCAAGAAAGTGCAGCAAGATAAGCCACAGCACCATGACTACTACTGATACAACGAAAAGCAGAGCATAAGCACAGCACACAAACGCACCTTCTTCTGCTCCGTGATGAACTTGTCCAGGTCGTCGTTGAACTTGTGGTAGTTGCTCTGGATGGCCGCGAACGTGGCGGCGTTGTCCGTGAGCGGCACGTTGAGCTTGAGGATGGCGTCCTGCACCTCGAGCGCCTTCTCGACGCTCGTGAGGCAGACCTGCATCTTCTCCTTGAGGTTCTTCAGCTCGTCCTCGATGGCCGACGAGCAGTAGTCGCGCAGTGCGTCGCCGCCCACACGCGCGAGGATGCGCTCGAAGCCGCTCATGATGGAATGGATTTCTTTTGACTTTTTGGCTGCCACCACTTTTGGCGCAGTTCGACGATCACTTTTGGGAGGGAGCTGTGGCGGGTAAACAGAGGTCTGACTACCCAACAAAACCTTGGATTTCCTTTGTCGGAGCTCCTGCTCACTCGCGCCCGAGGTCGCATTCGACTTGGCCCTCCGTCGACGCTGGCTCTTCTTTAAACGTGAACGAGTCCTCCTTCGTATGGATACAATTGCTTCGCTACATGCGATGGTCAAGCCCAGGCAGGGCCACGAGCACGTCGATCAATCAATCCTCTCGATCACTTTTTTCCGGACGCGAGGGCAGATAGATGTGAGGCACTTGGCAGGCGTTGCTATTTAAAGGACCACCAGAAACGGTACTTGAGACGCTGAAATTGGCCACAACGTCCATCGCATGGCTGTACTTGTCATGCTGTTGTGTCGAAAGAACGTTCTGCGACTTGCATTTCGTGGGGCTGCATCCCAAATCCTTCACCTCCTTCGCAGGTGGCAGCATGTTCTTGCCAAGAGCTCCGCAGTCGACTCGGCATTCTCCATTTCGCCGCCTCAGCCTCAGCGCTTTCGAAGTCACCCCAACAAATTCCATCAAGACGATGATGTTCGCGCGCTTGACTCTCCTGATCGCGTGTCTGCTCGCCGCCTGCTACAACGACGCAGCGGCTGCCGACTGCGCTGCCGACGAGGATCCGATCAGTGTGGTCAACGCCACCAAAGAGCTCATTTGTGTCAAGAAATCGAGCTGTTCTGGGCAGTCGGACAGAGGCAACTGTCCAGGTCCCGTGAAGGGGGCTCTCGAGTTCGGGTCGTACTGTGGCAAACTGAACACAGGAGTTCATGGTTGCATCGCTCTGTTGTTACTTCCGGCCATTCAGTCGAACGCTAGTGCCCGCGAAGACGACAGTGCTCCCGACTGCTCGCTCCTGCCAAACCAGACCCAGGTGACCGTCGAAGGCGTCGGGAACCTGTGCGCTCGCATCCCGATCTGCAGCGGCAGCACCTTTAACGGAAACTGCCCCACGACGCTCACGGATCTGGACAAGACGTATGCGTGCGTGAAGAAAGACGCGGGTGACTACGGCTGTGTCCTCTAGGAAAGGATATGCACTCTATTACTCAGGTTTTTGCGTCAATTTATATAAATACACGACACGTCTAGGCTCCACGCACTCACTTGCTACACGTTGACGCGGATGACCGTGTCCTCACCGTGCTGCACGATGTATGGGTCTCCCAGGGCAACCTCCGCTGATGACGCTGCTGTTACTGTCGCTAGAAGGTACGCTGTAAATCGGTTGATATTCCTACACGCAACAAGAGTTTCAATACAAGTCAGCCCACATTGCCCTTTATGGGATACCACGGCAACGGAGAACCACTTACTTGGACATCTGGAGCGGGATCAGTCCGCCTGCGAATGCCTGGAGGTGATCGATCGCAATCAGCAGATCGGCGAGCGATGGATCGTTTGGCTTGACGGACTCTGGGTTCATGCTCATCAAGGCCGCGATCTCGATTGCCTCAGCGATCTCTTGGGCTTCGTTTGGGTTCAGATGTGTTCGTGCGAACAGATAGTTCCGCAGTTTCTTGATGAGGAATGGGAACTGGTGGCTCTGAGCCTCAATGCTTGATCGCCAGAGCAGTTTGGCGTCTGTGAGGCATGAATGTGCCTGCGAACATTCCGATTCCGATTTGAACAGCTTGGGGTCGGTGAAGTTCTCGTCGTCGGACGCGTTCGAGAGGTCGATGGTCACCTCGGTCTTGCGTATACGGTGCGCTGTCGGATGGCTGGCACCAGACCGCTCGAGCTCTCTTTTGCCTGTCACTGCTGTGTATGTTGACACCAGCGACGGGTATCTCTGCTTGATTGGCACTGCAACCTTGTCGGCGGTTAGAAGCTTGACAGGCGTGTCATGTACTGACGGAAGCTTGTGTTGCGTTGCAAGGTGCTGTGTCTTGTCGGCATCCACCACCACTGTTGCTGTGCGCAGGTTTGACGATTGCTTGTCAATAGCAAGTGCGCTCTTCAGCTGCGAATGCACGATGCGGTATGAGAGCAGCAGGCGTCAGTTTGTTAACTCCATTGCGTTGATAATGCGCCAATGGCAACCCAATTCATCACACTCACCACGTCACTGCCGCTGCGCGGAAGCTGCATTAGTGCATCCAACGCAGTCGTCAGTCGGTCGCGCAGCGCAAGCAGCTCCACCATCTGCACGCTGCTGCCGCTCAGCTGGTCATGCGATTGCTCAGACGCAAGCAGCCGACTCGTGGCCGCTCTGACCTCATGAAGCCGGTGCAGTGCACGCTGCAGCTGCGCGAACTGCTCGTGCGTTCGCCACGCGTCCTGCTGCACAACGCCCTGACACTGCTCGCGCAGCTCCTGCGGGGCCACGCGCGACAGGATGCGCGCGTACACGTCACCGCTCCTCTCGGCCATGGCTGGCAGTGTGCCAACAATGCAAGAATATATATCCACTTTTTCCTCATTTTTGAACCAAAATCTGCGAATTTGAGCCAAATTTTCCCGACTCTTTGAGAAGATCAAGAGGTTCAAGAAGCTCGACACCAGGCGCTTCGGACTTCATGAGCGTCCACTTGCATAGCGAGAAGCACAGTGAACTGACGATGGCTGATTATTAGTAATGGACAGTGATGAACCTGAACGGAGACGGCGTTCTGACTTTTGTCTCTGCGGCTCAGCTATGGCTTCCCCGTTCTCACACGCGCTTAAGAAGTCACCATTAGTGTTCAAACAATGCGATCCATATTCTGCTTTTGTATCGATCAGCAACCTGGCGAACGCGCTGGAGGAGTCCAAGGTGGAGCTTGCGGCTCTGCAGGAAATCGAGAATCTCATCGACTTGGTCTGGAAGGAGCGCCCTCACGCGGGCAGGTCGCAAGTGAAGTTTTTCTCGGAGAAGTACACTGGTGGTCGCTCGGTGGCCGCGAAGCTCGACGATGTGCGCAACGCCGTGAAGGATAATGGGTGCACTGTGCTTCCTGACATTTAACTCCAGGCTTACACGGTGCAGTTTCACTATTCCCAGTTTGTTGAGAATCACCGCTCTCGAGCGTGCGAGCGATTCGCGTCACAGCCGATGGCGAAGCCGAGTTCGTCATCACGAGAGTACTTGAAGCGTCTCGACACGTGCACTCTCGCAGCCGTCAGAGTTTTCGTACACAATCACGCGATCCAGCACCAGCACCACGTCGCTGTTAGAGCCACAATGTGCCAGATGAGACGACAGTTCAGCGCCGCCACAGTCCCCAGGCAGTTAAAAAGCACCGACGGTTAAAGAGCCTTAACTCCAATAACGTGTGGTTGTACATCTCGCTCGAGCCCAGGTCCGTGAACACCAGCAGGTAACACGAGACACGAGCCTGTCTGTGTCAGCAGCACAGCGATCACGAACCCTTGGTGATCCCGAGTTCGCGTTTCGTAACTGGCGGTGGCGCATCGAGACAGAGAAACCAGTGAACCCAGATCCAGGACATCATTATCGTCCAGGTGCTCTCGGTTTCCCAGTTGAAGAGGGACAAAAGCCTCAATTTCCTCACTTACAGCTCAAAAATTGTTAGCAAACGAAAAACAAACCTTAGTGGCATTCGTGACCCTAATCAAAATCGACCACTATCTTCATCCTGAGACCCACTTGATAGTGCGGCCGGTTGCTGTGGCGCTTGCCCCATCAGCTTCTGCTTCTCCTCCTGCGCGATCTCATCCAGCTTGTCCACCACGAACACCATCTTCACACGCTCCAAAGGATCGACCTTGGCCATCAGCTGGATCAGATTTCGCTGCTTCTCGCTCAACGAGTTAGGGAGGTTCGGACTATTGCCTTTTTCCACTGGTAGCGAAGTTGAAAAGCAGCCATTGGCACTCCCCACGGCATCTCGCGACTCACGACTTGGATAATGCACATCGCAAACGAGTACACGTCTGACGCGAAAGACGGGCTCCTCCTGCCAAGTACTCGTGGGAGATGAACCATTCTGGAACAACGTGTGGGGACTTCACTCACACGAACAAAGCGCTCCAGTAGCTTCTCGAGACTTGCTTGCTCGCTCAGTCGACCTTCTTTACTGTGGGTGTTGAGTTCGTACTGAAGTAGCACGGCTGTCTCCGATTTGGCTGCCTGGGTAGTATTTCCTGCAGTGAGGACTTCATTTTCGCTGAGCATTTTCTCCAGAGAGGAGAGAAGTACGGACTGGTCCTTGTCCAATTGGTCTTTCCAGCTTTTATCGACGCCCTCCAATGACAGCATGCCAGCAAAGTGATCCAGCTCTTCATGAAAGTCATGGATTCGGTTTGTGATCGCACGACGGCCAATGAACTGCGACAGCGGACTCGATCGCTTCTTGATGTCCAGCAGCAGTCAGCAGAAGCGGAACACAATATTGGCGAGGGATACGAGAGTCCCCTCTGTTGCTTGAACTACGTCGGGTTGCTGGAGCTGATAGCACATCTCATCCAGTCGATCCAAAACGCGGGAGCACGCTTGCTTGAACTCAAAGGTGATGGCGCACAAATTTCTCATTGTCTTCAGGGTGCCAAGAATCAATGGGCGTTCATCTTCTGGCAGCTCATTGTAGCTAAGATAGCATAGGTGGCCGATGAGAAGTTCCACTCCGGTGAAAAAATCCCAGTGGACAGCTGAGATTAACGGTGTTTCTCCATCTTCTCCACTCCGGACGTTGACTGGAGCACCTTGCTTCGCGAGCGCTTCAAAGGTCTCCATGTGACCAAAGCACCCAGCAAGAATGAGCGGGGTCTCGCATTCCCGGCTTGAAGGCCTTGAGCTTGACTTTGCTCTGACAGACGCACCATGATCGATCAGGAGTTGCACCACCTCCATGCGACCAAGCTCTACTGCGTAAAACAGCGGTGTTCGACCATCGAGTGACAGCATCCATGAATGCGCCTTTCTTAATAAGCTCCTTCACGAGATCGAAATCCCCCACAGCTGCAGCGACAAAAAGTGAGACTAAGTCACCGCGAATGCTCTCGTCAAAAGCCCCGTGACGAAACAGCTCTACTACCACGTCGACTTGGCCTCGTTCTGCAGCATACGATAGCGCAGTTCTTCCGTCTTCATCCTTGGAGTTGATATCGACGCCGCTTTCAATCAGCACTTCGATCACTTCACCACACCCTCGTCCAGCCGCGTAACACAGCGCGGCTCTGCCTGTATTGTCCTTGGATTCAATGTCGGCGCCGAATCTGAACAACATTTGCGCCATCTTTGCCTTGCCCTCTGAGCAACATAGGACAACGCAGTTCTTCCGTTCTCGTTCTTGGTTTCCGTATCAGCGCCATACTTAATCAGCTCTTGCACAACTGTGATCAGGTTGCTCTGGGCAGCCCACGACAGTGCGGTTCTTTCTTTTCTGTCCTTGGCTTCAACGTTGGCACCCAGTTTGAGGAGTTCTTGCACCACTGCGATGTTGCCACTGTCGGCAGCAGTCAAGAAGACGCTTCTTTCGTCATTGTCCTTTGCTGCAACGTCCGCGCCGTGCTTGATGAGCGTTTTTACTACTTCTACTGTGGCACTCATCGCAGCATACGACAACGCGGTTCTCTCGAACTTGTTCTTGGCTTCAATCTCCGTGCCATGTTTGAGCAGCAGTTCTACCACTTCCACATGGTCACATTGAGCGCGTACGAGAGCGCAGCTTTCTGGACACTGTCCCTGGCTTCAATGTCGGCGCCATGGCTGATCAGTTCTTGCACAATATCGGCATGGCCCCATTGAGCTGCATGTGATAGCGCGTTTCGTCCTTCTCTGTCTGTAGATTTAATGTCGGCACTGTGTCTAATAAGCAGCTGGACAATGCTGAGACAGCCCTCCTTCACCGCGTAAGACAGCGCAGTTCTTCCGTCGTTGCTCCTGGTGTCAATGTCAGAGCCCTCCCGGATCAGTTCCTCCACCAACTGGAGATGGCCGTGCTCAGCTGTAACCGAAAGAGCGGTTTGGTTCCGCTTGTTCTTCTCGTGCACGGATCTGCCAAACTGGAGCAAGAACTTAACGTCACTCACATTGCAACTCATGACCGCGTTGGGCAACGCGTCCTCTTCACTCGCTTTCAACCGTGCAAGCCGTTGTTCCATCGTCTCTGAAGATGTCAACTCCTGCTTGTTCTGGTCTTGCGTTTCTCTTCATAGCACGACCTCGGACGGCTGCGGCTCTTGTTCTGCTTCGTGGATCTGCTCAGCGTCTTCGTACGTAGAGCTGGCAGGATAAGCCTCCAACTGGTTGGCACGACATCTCTTCTCGTCCGTGTCTTGCCGACCACTGTCATAGGCGCGCACACACGGACAGAAGAGGGAGAGCAGCTAGCGGGCGCACGAGTCACGCGCAGCCGCACGACGGTCGCCGTCGTAGCGATCAGCTCCAGCGGCGTGCATCGTTGCCTTTTTCGACGGTATGCAGATCGAAAAGGGCAACCAAATTTAACCCGATCATTCAAACAAACACCAATAAACCCAGCATACTTCTTAGCTGTAGTGTTTAACCCGCTTGTTGTGGGTTCTTTCCTTGTAGATCGAAGAAGCGGCAAGGCGGAAGCAGCAAGGAGGAAGCGCCCGCCACCGCATGCAGAAGCAGAGAGATCACAGGACGGCCGCACGCGCACAGACAGACAGACAAACGAGAGGTTCAAGTGGATGGTGCGCATGGGAGGCGGACGCAGCGACCGACGGCGGCGCGTGGCGCGCGTGCTGCTCTCGAGCGCGGACATCAGCGTCGTGAACCGCACGACGCTCTCGCTATGGCACTTCCAGCAGCTCGCGCAGCAGCTGCTGCCACGCGTGGCGGCGTCGAACGGCGAGAGCCCGGAAGACGATGGTGAAGATGGAGGCGATGCAGATGTGGTACCGGCAACCGATGCGGGGGAGAACGACGATCCGATCCTGAAGCAGCACGAAGGTCGAGCGATGCGAGGGAAGAAGAAGGCGTTTGTGCTGGGTGAAGGCATGAGCGTCGCAGCACTCGCGTATGAGCCCGAAGAGAGCGAAACGAGTGACAGCGGGTCGAGTGGCGAGAGCGACGGCGACGAGAAGGTGGCGCTGCTGCTGGATGACTCGGATACGGAGAACGAGCAGCAGCACGCCGAGTCTGCGGTCGCTGCGATGACAGCGCAGAGCCTTCAGGGTGATAGTGACAATGATGTGCTATTGGGAGCACGCTTGACGCCCGTGACGGAAGTCAGCGTCTTGTACAAACGATATCGCTGCGTCGTGTGTCTCGACGCGTCGCCCTCGACGCTCTCCATTGATCCAGCAACGGGCCGGCTCTTTCTCGATATGCTCTACGAATCAGTTGAGGTATGTGCGATGACATCCTATGCGAAGTGTTCAGTGGATGCGTGTGCTTACTATGCGTATTTCGTGTGTATTGTCTGTGTGTAGCTCTTCATCTGGGGTCTACTTGGGAAGATGTTTGTCGGAGACAAGGCGTTTGTACCAGAGATCCACCTCTCCGTCATGGTCCAGGGCGCGCAAGTGGAGTCGCTGAGCGTGCTGGTGCAAGGCTACATCGTGAATCCGAGCAACGTGGTGCAGCTACTACACTTGATCAAGGAGCGCATCCATCTCATCGAAGACGACTGGGCAGTGAAGGCTCAGGAAGAAGACTTCAACAGCGACGACCACCAGTATCATTCTACACGCGCGAGTCTCTCGTGGATGCTGCAGAATGCTGTCTTTGCACTCAACTCGCTGCCGAGCGATGCTGCTCCAGTGCTCGTTATGGTCACCGATGGCGTCGTGGACTTGTTTGACGCATACTCGTACGACAATCTGCTGATGCAGCTCGTACGCCACGACGTCCACTGCCACTTCCTGCGCGTTGGCGGCGGTGAGAATGCGCCAAACTCGTCGTTCGGGTTTGTTCCAGACGTCGATCTGCTCAGGTTCATCGCAGGGATGACGGGCGGCACGGTGTTCGACTACCTAGCACTGCATGAAGCGTGCTACGGTCAAGCGCAAAGTGATGATGTGAAAGAGATGACCGCCATGCAGGAAGCGTGTTTCGTTCGCACGTCGAGCGTGCACGCGATTTCGACGCCGGTGCTGAAACTTGACGAGCTGTGTTGCACGTCATTCGATGGCCGCACGCTGTTGCCGCTACGTCCGTACCGCATGTGGCGCGAAAAAGTGCACGAGTATCGCATCTTTGCAGACGTCGAGCGCATCATGGAGGCGCGTATCCGCGAAGGCTTCACGGTCAACAAAGTGCACATCAAGACGTACCAGAAACCAGTGACCGATGCGCCAACAGCAACCACAACGAACAAGCGTTCACCCGAGTCGCCTCGTGGAGACTCGAGTGGGACCGGGTGCGCGTATCGGGATGTGTCGAAGATTCTCGTTGTGTTCTTGCTGCAGTGGAAGCAGAACGTGTGGCTCGAGTACGTTGTCTCATCCACGACCGAGAGTACGACGACAAGCACAGCAGCGAAAGCCACAACGTCCGCTTCTCGACGGTTCAGTGGTCAAGGGCTGAGCTCGTCGGGTATCGGCAACAGTTTCTCTTCGTCGAAGCCTACGCACATGTTTGCAAAGGAGCAAGCGTACATCGGGAAGTGGAGCGAGTGGTATGTGAAAGTGAACATCCTGGCGTACTCCGACTTCTTGCGCGCGTTCGAAGACTCGGCCCAGATGCCCAACGGGAACAACGCTTTAGTTGCGAGTGTGGGTTCGGGCTCGCCGCACTTTCTGCACGAGTATATCCGCAACGTCCAGGACGTGGACAGAGTGTTGCTTCACCTGATGACTGCGACCGCTGCAGCGATTGCGCCGGTAGAGTCTGGGAACCAGTATTCGTTTGGGACAAGCGGAAATTCGTCTTCGTCGAGTGTTGTAAACAGCCGACAGCAGCAGAACGCGCACCCAGTGTTCAACATCATCGGCGAGCTCTCGCCCGTGCTTTGGCACCGTTGGTTCTACGTTGATCGGTTCGAACTGCTCTGTGTTGTGAAGAACGAGTCGTGCAGCGACGTTTTCTACCGAAACGAAGAACCCGAGGTGATAGATCGAGCGCGCTCAGTGAGAAAAGGGTTCATGAACCAATCGCGAGGATTCCTGCAGCTTCACGGGGGACCGCAAACTCATACGTACAATGTTGCAATCGGAGTGGAGCGAATCACAGAACGGCTTATGGCAGCAGTGCAGAAGTGGTCGTCTCAGCGGCTTTCGAAGGATTTGTTTCTCCGTTTTTTGCTACCAAGCGCGAGGGATAAGCACTTACTGAGGAACAAGGCTTCTGGCGCTGGATCCAACATTTTGGGTATGGGTAAACGACAGCAACGACCAACCAACTCGAATGCGCAAGTTGGTGGCATTGGCGGACAACCTGACGAGCCAGCGTCGATTGATGGCGGCAGCAAATCGTCGCTTTGCTTCGTTCGCGTTGAGATTAAGAGCAAGACTTTAGTTGCGATTCACGTTGCATTTTTCTCGACGACGGCTGCCGCGCGGAAGCAGACGCTGAATGATCTCAAGGCCAACATCATCGCTGGACTGAATGACATCCCACCGAGCCCTCTTGCCACAGCTGAACAAGCAAACGCGGTAGCGAAGTCTGTGGTTCTATCGCAGCGTCTGATCAGCCGATTGCTTGTGACGCACGAGACTCTACTTCTTCACGACGAACTCGACGACAGTGTGTCCCACGACCACAGCTGGGAGTCGAGTGGAGTGCAGGCCGTGAGCTCCTGCTGTGGTGGCAGTGAGCTTCAGCTTCGAAGCGTGTTTGGATCGTACATGTGGCACTCGAGCTGGCGCTGGCACATTTCGAACCCAAGTGCGTTGCTGAATGTGATGCGAAGACTCCATGAAGCTCGCATTGAGAGCGGGTTCTGGGTACTGGACTGGAAGATGGAGAGTGACGAAGACGGACAGAACCCTCAGCTTCAGAGTATCATCTTTGGACGAGAGATCTTGATGGAGGACGAGAACGGCAACATCAAGACATCGCTTGTCCAGTACGCGCTTCGCCGAGTCTCGGAGACGTGCTTGATGACGTCCATTTGGATGGAGCCGCAGCACGGTCTCGTGAAAAGCCAGCTTTCGAGTCAGGTTGAAGCGAAAGACAAGTTCCACTGGGGCTTGAGACACGCTGTTGGCCACGACATCCCGTGTGAAGAGGTCGAGTTCACGTCGATGAATCGCAGCTCGGCAGCGCCTGTTACAGCTCCTCATACGAGCTCACCAGGTAGCAGCAGTCACATGGAAGATGAGCGTCGGTCCATGGAGAAGGAAGACGTGAGTATTGACTGGTACGGATCGACGTACCTGGGTGAGAACGATCTGCTGCAGCTGATTCGAGGCTACATCTTCAAGAGCGATCGCCATTTCCTGTCGTGCCTGCACACTTTTGACTGTGTGATGAACTTCCGAGAGCACATGCAGCACCTGTCGCAGATGAACAAGGAGATCGAGGACATCGTCGGATCGACGTGGGGCGCGGACAAGCTGCATGCTGCGACGCTAAAGCAGCTACTGCCACCGTTCAGTACGACGAGATTGCTTCGGACGTCCAAGAGAAGCGCGGAACACTTTCTGATGTACCTGGAAAATGGCCCACCGCGCAAACCAGAGTACAAGGAAGAAAACCTTGTTGCTGTAGATGCGTTGAAGGTGTCGTTTGCAAACGAACACCTCTATTCGATGCTGGAGCGCACGCTACGAGGTTTGAGTGACTGCGAGGTTTCCTGGACCGACTGCAACGGCAACGACATCTCAAAGCTAGGATCGGGTATCGCTGACTGGGAAGACGTGGACCAGATGATTAAAGAAGGGATGTCTGGTCAGATGCCGCTATGGTTGAAGGACCACATCTCCCCCTCGTTTCAGGACAAAACGACCCAGAACGCGCTGAGCAAGGGCAAGTGCTTTGCCAAGTTGGTTGGCGCCGACACAGTTGTCTTAGCGTTCCTACCGTCGCTGGACACTGTTCAAGTTCGGCAGAAAGGACCGGACAAGCTGAAGCGTAGAGGAACGACTTCCGCGGCACAGCTTTCAGAGACGCAGACGCGACTGCGAGCAGAGCCAAAGATGTATCGAGAGAACTCGTCGCCAGAGATCCAGAATCCTGCGATCGAGCCAAACACAAGCTCTCGACTCATGCGGATGTCGGTCTCTGCTGATGACATTGTTCTGTACCAGGAACGGCGTCTCAGTTTCCGTGAGGGCTACAAGTCCTGGCGCATGGGACATTACCAAGGCGCGAAGGATAACAAGCAAAGCACTGGCGACGATTTCCGCAATCTTCGTCTCACGTCTACGCCAGAAGACCACGAGTTTTGCGAAGAGATCAGTCGCCAAACTGATTATGGATGCGATTTCCACCTGCTGATTGAGCGAGAAGACGGAGGGCTCGGCTCCGGGTTTTTCCAGGTGGCGTTTTACGAGTGCTCGATAACCCGTCTCTCAGCCGATCTGCACAATTGCAACAAGAAGGAAAACGCGTCTCGTCTCGACCTCCCGCAAACGATTCTGAAGCAGCTGTTCTTCTCTGGTGTGGACCCGACGAAAAACAACGAAGAACCTGCAGCAACTCCTGCTACTGCTGCTGCAAAAGACGCTCGTCCAAAGCCACTGGTTCAGCATTCACCTGCAGGAGCACTACCCACTGCGATGTTCCCAAGTCCAATGCCAGTGATACGTGCCAGCTCAGTTGCGGCGCGACGTTTTCAGAAGAAAGTCAAGCGAGCGCACGAGCACAACTTCTCGCGTGGTGTGTACATCGCGTTACGAGAAGGCAGCAATGTCCAGCAGAGCGACCTGCTCCAAGCACTTACGAGCTGCATTGAGGTTCCTGTCGACTTGGATATTACGCTGCTCTATCGCATGATGCAGACGACTTCATCAAAGCGTGACTTCCAGTCGCTAGTGGGCGGAAACCAGCGCGTAGCACTCAAGGAGAAACTGGACAAGGCGTTTGAGAAAATCCTGTCGTCCTTGTTTATCCCCATCCCAGGCACAAAGTACTACTATTTCACCGGGAGTGAGGTGGCGACGTTCGAGGATTCGGCAGACGGCGAGTCCGATCTGCACCTTCTGATGGACGACTTCGACGAAGTGAGCTCTTCAACCGTTCCAGAGGACGATGTGAGACCAGTCTTGGTTGACAGTGTTCAAGAATCCAGGCCGAATATTGAAGCGAGTCCAGCCGCGGTCTTTTCACCTGCGTCCAAGCCACCTCTCCCAAAGGCGTCGCCACGCGCTGCACTTTCGAACGGAGCAGACGTGGTCAAAGCTGGGCGGAGATTTAATGACCTTGGCCGTCCTCCACCAGTGAAGACGTCTGCCACTGAGCTCCCTCCTGTTGAGCAGCACTCAGGTGTCGAGGAAGATGCGGAATTCAACAAGGAAGTCGCGGTGGCAACGTCGATTTTCTCGGCGCCGTTTTTCTTCCGATTTGAGTGCCGAGAAATGAGCACGCCCCGTGCTCAGAAAAGCAGCACCGGCGAAGCCGTCTCCTCTTCTCGTGATGGTCTACACCGCAGCTCGAGTACGCAGTCGTTTGTGGACATGCGGAAGGATTTGGGTGCGAAGGCTGGTGGTGGAGTCCGAGATGAGTTCCAGGCACGGTTCGACTCACTGCTGAGCAAGAAGGACACGCAAGAGGAGATGATTGCGCAGGTCGCAGAGTGGTTTGGCAAAGCTGCGTCTTCCCGAATTGCGCTTCGCCTCATTACGTTGACCCTGCCGACTGAGCAGTTGGTTGACCCGTCTCGACAGCCAGTCCTGAATCAGCAAATGCCGTTTGAGATGGACGACAGTGTTCACGGAGGCAAGTTGCCTCTGTCCAGAGCTCAAGTGATTTCAACCTTGCCTCTCTTCCAGCGACAGGCACTGAAGCGTGTCCGCAAGGATATCAAGGAATGGTGCAGTGTCGAGGTGCTGGATATCCTGAGAGCTGCAAAGAAGATCACGCCGTCGATCAGCCAGCTTGTTCAGCGGTTGTTCGAAGATCTACCGCCCCAGACGCTCACGAAGGCAAAGTACCCACTGGAATTCGTGGCGACTAGCCAGGATGCGCTTGGAAACCCCGTTGACCTGTTCAAGAAAGAGCTCGAAAGAGGCACATCGTTGCGTGTCCACGAGTTAAATGGCGTGTACTACGTCATCGATAGCAAGCAGACTCGAGAGTGCAAGTCAAGTCAAGACGCGGCTGGTGATGCTGAAGCTGACAGCTTTGAGATTCCGTTCTGGGCGTACTTCACAGTTGAGAACGACCACGTCGCTCTTCAGCTGCACCACCCGGATCGATTTGCGCCGTCTTCGTCGTCATTTGATCGTCTCGGAGTGCTGACTCGTCTGCACATGGGCGTGATGGACGCCTGCAAGCGCGTGAACCAGTTCTTGCTGCTCCTTCAACTCCACGAGACGCGGACGTGCAACGGGTACTTGCTTCCAGGCTCCAGCAACCAGGTCTCGAGTCCGCGATCTCCCAGACGAAGAGACTCGGCTTCCAACTCGTTCGGGCTTGGAGTGAGCGAACACTTTTTTTGGCCAGGTCAGTTCCAGTGCGATCTCCAGTACTCTGCGTTTTTCAAGCTGCACGAACGACTTTCGGCGAGCATGGCGCTTAATATTCTCTGCACGTCTGCGTTGGAGCAGTTCCAAGTGCACAACCGGCGGTACATGTTTGTCTACCGTGATCGCGGCGGACACGTGTTCTACATGAAGATCAGCATCAAGCACGACGAACAAGCGGCTGGACAAGAGAAAGTTGATCGACGACGAGTGACCCGCATCGGCAGTGGAACTCTAGGTGGAACAACTCCGTCGTCTTCGGCACCGACATCGTCAGGTGCTGCGGGGATCTTGCTGGAGGTCTTCGGAGTTTGCACTGCCGGCGAAGAAGTCACCCACGAGCTTTGCCGAGTGCTAGAGAGAAAGCTCGACGAGGCGACTCAGCTGATTCTGATGAAACTCCTGGCTCGAAATGCCAAGTTCCAGCTCAGCTCTTCCGACATGACGTTTGTTTGCCCATCTGGCGGGAAGCCTGCGCAGGTCATTGAGTTCGTGTTACCATCGAAACTACATGGCGCGTCATCGCTGCTTCACTTCTTGTCGCAGACGTTCTCCTCGGCTCCATACATTCGTCACGTGAGCAACGTCGGATCGTCAAGTCGAGCTCCAGGCGATGCAGGTGATAGCGGCGTAACGCGTGGAGGAAGACGGCAGTCGCTGCAAAGTGGACTGACTGACAAGCAAATCCTAGATGCCAAACCAAAGGCTCCTGGTGCTTACAACCCAGGTCTCGTCCACCCTTCGCTGTTTTTCGTGTGCGACAATCCCACTGATCTCGGTGAAAGCAACTCTGGATCTGATGTGATATCGCCAGTGTTCATGTCGCCCAGACACTCGACAAGTCCAGAGACGACAGTCAAGCCGAAGATTGTGGACCAGGTGTCCTACGTGCTGAATCTGAATCCGGAGTTGCGTTTGTCTCCTGGCTTCCTGTCACGTATTGGTCGAGGTCTCGCGGTGCTTCGCATCGAGCTGGTTCAGGATCAAGTGGTTGAGACTCAGAAGGATGGCGATGGTCACGTCGTGAAGTCGCTTGAAGGGTTCGATAGTGCGAGCAGACCAGAATCCGAGCTGGTTTCTGTTGCTGGAACCCACCAAGTCATTCGCTGTCAACTTTGGATTCGCGGAAGTATCAACACGAACGAACTGGCTCGGCTGGTCGAGTCAAACCTTCGTGAAGCCATGCTGGACTACCAGATCGAAGCGACTCTGAAGACACTATCGGCCAGCTCCACGGCGAGAGAGGCGTCATCTTTGCCACAAGAAGTGGTCTATCTGACGTCTCTCTTCGAGCGTTCATGCAGTCTCTCTTCAGCATCTGTGACAAAACTGATGCTCCCGACCTCGCTTGCTCCGTGGGATGTGCAGCACGTGGTGCGCCAACTCCACTCGTTCCTCCGATGCGTTCCAGCGCACTTTCGACCGGCGGTTTACTCGAAGAGAGCGGTGGGCGATGCGTACAAGTCTTACGAAATCGACCTGAACCTGGAGAATGGTGAACCCCGGATCGGGCTGAACGACCGACAGTACTTTCGACTTATTGCGCGGCTGGGATCGAAGTTGTCCGAGTCTCACGGTGACGTCTTTCAAGCAGTTGGCCAGCACTATCACCATCCTCCAACCCATTCTTCGCGTGGACTGCACCTGAACCACTCGGACTCGATTCAGTCGAATCTTTCCGAGATGGAGTCAGTGTCGAACAAGTTGTCGCTCACGTGGACTTCCATGAGCGGCTCCGATTCGAACGTCAATGCCCTCACCCAGTCAAACAGCTCAAACTCGTCGATGACGGTGTCGTTGTCAACAGTGAAAGAGTTCTCGGAAAACGAGTTGCTGCTGTACCCAAACATCCATGCAGTACAAAATCTCGCGTCTTCGAACTCAAGCGTCGACATGACGGCGTCGGGCTCTTCGTTTGAAGACGAATCGTCTTCGAATCGCTCGTTCTACTACGTGATCGACGTCTCGTGCACCGACGGCGTGCAGGTGTACGGCTACAATATGAGCAACACAGTGGTGGACACCATTCTCGTGCAGTTTGCGCGCATTTTGACGTGGGCGAAGCTTCGCGAGAGCTTGCTTCGGAATCTTCTGTTTGAGAAGAGTGGACTCTCTCGGGCCACGCCGTTTGGCTCGAACGTCGTGCACCCGAGAGATCTCTACACGGGTGGCGGCGGAAGCGCGATGGGCAAGAACTCGTTCGTGCTCCCGAAGGACTTTTGTGTCAACTTTGTCGAGTTCTGGAGACCCGCGATGATGATCCTGACAGGGTACGCGGCTATCCCGCGGTTGCTCGATTCGACGCTGTTGCGTTCGATTGAAGGGAGCTCACTGGGCAAGTACCTGCGTGAAGCGCACACCGTTGCGTCTGATCGTGACATGACACACCGCCCTCGTGCTCCTAGTAACGCAAGTCTACAAGCCGGCAACAACGGTCCCCCGGACCTCCATCGTGAAGTGTTGAGTCAATCTTCGTCGCGAAGTCTTCGTGGTGAGAACACTGGTCAGCCAAAGAACATGTCGGCGATTGGCCGAGGATCCTCGACGGGAATGAAGATGGATCGGACTTTGCCGTCGCCGAAGCGAGGAATGCCTGATGGACCCACGGGTGCGTACCCAAGTGGGAACAGCGGTGCAGCTACAGCAAATCCTCGGATGCGAGCCAATGCTGGAGCAGCGAACGCGCTTCTAGCTGCACGGGCTCGTGCCAGAGGTGCTCTGCCTGGGCGATTGGGTGGCCCAGGCACATCCTCAAAGCCTGCTGGTGGTGCCGACTCGGTAGCCCCATGGGATCTGCCGCTGACCAACACGAAGGGCCCCGTGTTGACAGGCAGTGGAGCTCCTGATGCCACTGGAGCTGGGGCTGGGACCACTGAGGTACCAGCCAGTAAACCCCCAGCATCGATTGGCTTGCCAACGGATGCCGGAACAAAACGACCAGCGGCTGTGAAAGCAGGCAACACGTCGCTGAGAGAGCTGGGCTCTCCTATCTCGTCACCGGTGCACGGCTTTGGCCCTGGATTTACTGGACCGCATTCGCGTCAGAACTCGTCGACGTTAAACGACGCAGCAAGTGTGAGCTTTTCGTGGCGCAAGCAGCTCGAGTTTGCGTGGGGTCCGCGTTTCAAGTACCACGACGGCTTTGCGAGTTCTCCTGTCGACGACAAGGCAAACAAAGCGATTGCATCGAGCGACCAGCTGCGGAAAAACCCGCTGCTCCGCTTTAGCGACGCGTTTCAGAACCGGTGGCGCAAGTATGAAGATCGATCCACGAGCCACACGATCTGCGTGAACCTGTTCGAGAAGCTCGTGACGATGAAAGCAGGAGAAGAGATGGACGAGCCAGTCGCGCTCAGCGTCGTCGATCGCATGATGCAAGGTGGACACCAGCTCGTTCACCAGCGGTTCCGAGTCACCTTTGTGGAGCGCTGGGAAGTGATCAAGGTGGACGAAGAATACATGGAAGAGGACATGCAGGACGGACGCTTGCGCGCATTGCAGGCGTCGATGGACCTGGTGAACCTCTTGTCCTACAAGAAGGAGTTTGTGTTTGCGGGCAACGAGTGCACGATCGCGAACTTCTACACGGAGCACACAGTCCTGGGCATGTGCGCAAACGAGGGCGACGCTGTTCGCGAGATGAAAAAGCAGATCATGAAGAACATTTTCCACCTGAAGATGGAGGTCGCGCACGATTTCTACGAGCAGTACGCGATCCACCTGCGAGCGCTGGGCTTTCGCCATCTGCGCACACTCGCGAACAACCAAAGCAGTCTTCGCGCAATGCCGACCCCAGCGTCGTCAACCTCGCTTTCGTCGCTTTCGGTTGTCGACATGGTTGCCTCGGATGGCGAGGGCTTTACCGAGTACTTTTACTTCCCAGGCAAGTCGCAGGGCAAAATGAAGGGCTGGCAGGCGCTGACAAGAGGATCGACGGCTGCGGCGGCGTACCCAGCGACACTGCTGCTTCTGGAGCTCAAGTGCGACCACCACGGCGTGCGACTCGGCGTGGTGCTCGTGAACGAAAGCGACCTCTTACAGCAGGACATGGGCTTCCAGAGCCGACTGCAGACAAATGTGGTGCCAATTGAGCACGAGAAGAAGGCTGTCGTGTCGGGCGAGATGGTGCGACTTGTCTCAACGTGGCTGCGCGAGACGCTGCGCACGCGAGCGATCATCTACAGCTTCACGATCCGGTTCTTCCAGAAGTACCTGACGAAATGGTCAAACGACCAGCACGAGCGGCGACAGGCGACAGGCAGCGACGATGCTTTCGATGCAGATAATGAGACGATGACTACAGACGATCCACTCCTGTCCTCCTCGTTGTCGTCATCGCAGTCGGGACACGACGTCCAGTCATTCCAAAACATCGTTAAGGGCGTGCGTTGCTTCCTGCACGCGTACCCAGAGCCCCCGTCGGCACCAGCAGCTAAAGTTCCATCAGCATCCGCGTCGTCGTCGTCCTTGTCGACATTAGACCGAGGTTTGCAGCAGAGAGGCAGCCTGATGGCGCAACAGAACAGTCTGCTGCGCACGGCGGTTGTCGAGCTGCCGTCCACGCAGCTGCACTCGAACTGCTCCGAATCGATCCTCGTGAAGATCTTGTTGAGGTACATTGCGTGCCACGGTGCGCGCTACGAAGTGCTGGATCTGATGCAGTTTGGCACACCTGATGCGGTCGTGTGCCACTCACCATCGGGCAGCTTCTTCCACCGCCACCCGTCGAGTAGTGGACCCAAGCCTTTCGGATACCTCCCGCCGCGCAAACAGTTCAGCGGCTACTCGCTGCTCATCACGACGCAGAGCCTCGCGGAAGGCTTCGGACTGCAGGCGCACGACAAGAAGCGGCGCAAGAACTGCATCCAGCTCATCCTGCTCAAGAGCGCGAGTGGTGGACCACCTCTCGGCGTGGGCAACGGCGTGCTGTCGGTCGAGCGCGCGCTCATGGAGGCCGAGTTCTTTGTCCAGGAGCTCTTCCGCGTCGCTGCGCAGCACTACGAGCGCGACTTGCTCTGGTCGCGCCTGCTCTACGATGATACGACTGGTCCTGGCGCGAAAGTGGCGTCGACGCTCGCGCTGCCAGTCAATCATTTCCAGGTCGAAGTGGGTCCGCAGCAGCTCGAAGAGTGCCTGCGACTGTCGGTGTGCACTCCGTTGGAAGAGATCGACCCGACACTCGCGCAGCTTTTAGCGGTGGACGGCGTGTGCTGGCAAGAGTTTGCGCTGCGCCTACGAGACCTCTACGCGGATCAACTGCGCGAGTACCAGTTCGCCGGCGAGAAGGCCTGTCACTTCCTGCTGCTGTGTCCGAACACGCACGACCTGATCATCCACCTGATGTTCGAGAATGGCTTGGGTGAAGAGCCGCTGCTGGATTTTGTCGACAGCGCCGTGAGCAGCAGCGTGAGTAGCAGGGACAATTACAACCTCATGGCGGCGAGCGGCTCGAGCAGTGCGACCGAGAGCACGAACCGCGTGAAGATCGAGATCTGTCGGCGCGAAGAGCCGCCCAATCGGAGGTTCACGTTTGCGCAGCGCCGCGTCATCACGGACTTTGTCAACAGCGTCGTGCACTGGCAGTGGCGCAGTCTGCTCTACGACTGAGCCGTTGATAGGATATGCGTGAGAAGGTATGCATGTGAATAAGGAGGCTGGGTGTCGTGTGAGAGAGCATAGAGCTCCGTGTGGTGGTGTCAAGGTGGACATGCAGCAAGAGATGAAAAAAGCTCAGATGTTGCATTTCGTGATTTGGCATAGAGCTTGCTGACTTCTTGTGAAGCAGGCATGGGTACATGATCTGCATGCTGGACACAGGTCGGAGTTGATCCGTCTGAAGTCTTCGCGCTCGAGGCCCTTCTTCTTTGCTATCATTCGATCAAAGGCTTTGGCGAAGCTCGGAGTTAACTTGTCGTTCACTTGCACCTCGATATTTTCTTCTCCACGTTGGACGCGCTCCGACCAGTTGAAAGATCCATTGAGCTTGATTCGGCCATCCAGGATTGCGAACTTGTTATGCATTGAGGCTGACAGCTGCTGCACGGCGATGACGAAATCCATAATCTGGGATCCTTGTTGAACATCTGGTCGTAATCACACACGATGTGAACAACGACTTTGCGTTGTTTAGTAGCGCGAACTGCAGCTCCCAGCTGCTTGCACGTGATTGCGAAGACGCAAATATCCATCGTGTCGACCGTTCTCTCTAGGTACGTCAGCAGCTTGCAAAGCAAGACGTTCCGTTTTGGCTTGTCCGGCCAGTGCAGGCATTCATCGGCAGGCATGTCGACGTAGCCGATCTTCAACAACCACGCGACAGTCGCCGGCATTGGCGTCAGATTTGCGACGACCAGCAACTCGCCAGCGTCCTTGAGTCTCTTGACGAACTTCCGGAGGGTGTCCAAGTGGACCTCAAGCAGGATGGCCACCTCCTTTATAGGCCACCCTTTACCGAGATACACCAGCAGCCTAGCCTTGGTGAACGGGTTGATTTTCTTGTAGTTTCGCAGCTTACTGAGCTGCTCCACGAGCTCTGATCGGTTGCGAGCGCGCGACGAACTCAACATCAGGCATGTCGCTGTTGTCGCAGCAATAGTCCACACTGTGCGTAGTGCGCGTCGTCGCGGAAATGGCGTTCGTGCTTGAGCTCGGCGCTCACAGTCGTCTTGGGCAAGGCGCTCCGCCTGCGCCCCGCGTGGTCGTGGTCGTGTTGTTGTAATTGAGCAGTTGTCAGTCGATCAGTGGGGAATACTTCAGCCGCCTCACGCAGCCTCTGGGTTACCATGGACTTTCGGGCACTCATTCTGAGTTCGAAGGCGTCACTCTCGGTCGCGCATCTTCGCTCCTTTCGATCAGCGACCACACGTTGTTGCAATGTCACGTGCTATTGCAACACGTTCTGAAGGTGCTGCTCCCGTTGGCGAGCCACAAATTGCTGCTCCTGCTGCACACGCTGGTCTCCAAACGATAGCAGATGCAGCAGAAATCGGTGTTGTTGTTGTTGATGCTTCTGGAGTTGGTGCGTGAGCTGATGGAGCTGGTGCTCGTGGCGATCCTGCTGAAGGTCATTAGGAGCAAGCTGCTGCTGTGGTTGGTGCTGCTGCTGCGGGTGTTGCTGATCAGCTTGCCGAGC